>JAANYP010004321.1:55213-226664 GCA_020465985.1 Centrapalus pauciflorus
CCCCCCCCCCTACAGCTTAGAACAATACACTAGGGAAACCTTTTGGGACCTACACAAATACATAACCATCATGATATTAATAATGCAAATAAAGCTCCGAATGTTTGATAATTTATGGGATTCCAAAAGTACGGAAGCCTTGGAATACTTCCGATGTAGTGCACGTGCCTTAATTTCCTGAAAATACACGCTAAAATACGTCAACAAAATTGTTGGTGAGTTCATAGGTTTACACGAAAATATGACTTGTATGGACATCAATAATTGAGTTTGAATTTATAAAAGCATAAATTCCATGTTATGTATTACATAAAACCAACATGCAAGCGAAACTTAATTATGAGTTTGCCGTGTGCAGTATTCCCCACTGTAATACCGTAATATTATATATATATATATATATATATATATATATATATATATATATATATATATATATATATATATATATATATATATATATATATATATATATGCACCCCTTAGCAGTTGGAGCGACCAACCTAGGTGGGGGACATTAATCCCGATAAATCTATCCATAATATATTCGCGCTTACATAAAAATGTAACTAACGGTCTATGATCTGAGGGTTGATGGGACCACATGTGTAATACATAAAAGATATGAAGAGGTTTCTGTGTCCATATGAAAATGAAGCATGTATTTCTAACCCAAAACGCAATGTTAAAAATAGGGGCTATGAAGACTCACCGTAAGTGTGATGTCAAATATGAGCGTAAAATCGTAGATTTCGTTGTTGACGAGTGATGAAACCGGGTGTGTTTAACCGAGTCCTAAATGATATGAGGGACTTAATAACTCCCATATATATATATATATGATAATATGCATGCATAAGGGTTTTATGTTTTAAATCATCCAACTTAACAAGTTCATAAATAAAACCCACTTAATAAACATCAAGTTTATATATATAATTTTCCAGCTTTTTAAAGGTTTTTCGGCCTACTTTGTGGCTCTTTTTGATCAAGCTCCAAAACAATTTGGGCTTTGATATACATAGTCATAAAACGACTACATACATAGAATTTTTCAAGGTAAGAATGGACATTTTTTGAGGCGTTTAGGATAGGAAAAATGTTCGTTAAAAACGCTATGTTGGCCATTTTTGAGCTGTTAAACTTTCGGGATCCTAAATAATATTTGGGGGTCCAAAACTCCTTATGAAATTATGAAAACCTATAGATATATTTAGTTAAGACATAGAAATAAATTTAGAGACAAGAATCAACTCATTTCATTAAGTTTTGAATTAGTTATGATTTTTCAAAATCGACGTAATATTACCGAAAATCCGGATTTCATAACCTTGAAACAACTTGTGTTTCTTGTTGTTTATTCAAAAACCACATGTATAAAAGGCTATGAAACACATTTATATAACTTGTTTTTGTAATATTCAAACTTACATAATGTGTTTATATATTTATAAACACATTTGAAGAAACAAACATTAAAACAGAACTAGTGATTTATAAACTTGAGTTTTTATGAAACTTGTTGTTGTTGGTGATTATATATATTATGCAAGACTTATATAAACATAAATATCGGAGGTTATAAGTTAGTATTTACTCACTTGAGGTAATAGAAGTATGCAAACTAGAAGAAGTTGAAATTCTTGAAAGGTTGCACCAAGAACACTTGAAATGAACTTGAAGAAATGAAAGTTGCAATTTTTGGTGTTCTTGCACCCCTTTGGCCCGATTTTTGAGAGAGAAAGGAGAGGAGATTTTTGTGTTGCAAGGTGTGAAGAATGAAGTGAAGTTGAGGTCTCTATTTATAGAGGAAAACTGGTTATCAAATGGAGGTGGAGTGAAAATCTAACCAAAGATTGTGATGGAGAAAGGAAATGGTGAAAGGGAGTTGATTGAGATGGTGGATGGGGTTCTTAATAAAAAATTGAAGTCAACACCTAAGGTGGTTCCTTCCATGGCCGACCACCTAAGGGTAATTATGATGTATTTTTCTCTTTTTTTTGTATAAAAGTATTTCAAAATGTATTCCCTTTTTATGTAAATTCATAAATACTTATGAATGCATTAGTTTAATGAATTGTTTTAGTCTTGCATAATTAATGTTAAGTAAGTTTGTTAATGCATGATTAGTGTCACTAATCTTAATTTAATTATGTACTTAGTTGAACTAATCCATCATATCGTAAATCGATCGGATTATTTAATTTGTCGTTTCATCTCACCGTTGAAATTGTTTCTAATTGAATTGAATTTCCTTATGAACTTTGTTAATCACCTTGATTAATTGCTATTGACCACTGATTAAGTTATAATTTGCTAATAACTACTGATTAAGTTATAGTTGCTAACCTGGTTTTGTGCCGGATGTTACATGAGATGCATTATATAAATTCTAAGGAAAATATATTTTAACTGAAAGTATCTTTGGTTTACATATTAAAAATTTTAAGGCATTATTGTGAAGGCTAGCTTAACATAGAACTTCTAGACATACTGCCAATATATCTGATGCATAGTTAGTTCTTATTCCAAAGGCTTGTTCTGGGATGACCAAGAGTTAAGTTGGGGAGGTTTGATAGGACTATAATTTTATGCGTTTTTGGTATTGTTTAAGGCTCATTTTATGCACATATGCTTCGTAACTACCATACTTTTACTCCCAAATTATGTTTCAGGGTCAAGAAGTGAAATGGAAGCAACTCGAGAAAATTCAGCGCGAACCGAACTGGTGGGGGCGCAGACCTGCGCCAGCCTACGTTGCAAAACAGAACTATTTGGATTTGGAGAGCACTTCCAGCGCAGACCGGCGTAGTCCATCCCGTACCCCCAGACGCGTTTTTGTGCCCAAAACCCTATGCTGGTGCGGCGTGAAATCCCTGCAGACGCATTTTGAGCACAAAACCCTAATTTCCACTCCCTCTATAAATAGATGTCGATGACAGCCGATTTTGGAGGTCCGAAAAGTGTTGAAAACATTGGTGAAGCCCTACCGGAATTGATTCACGAGTCGAATACGAAGAACGTGGTGTGCAACCGTTCGAGCCTACGATGATGTCTCCAATCATTCCCGGTGAAGAGCATACGATGAGCGGCTAAACCACCTTAGCCGTTTGCGGGGGACAATTTATGTAATTCAGTGAATGGTTATCTTTTAATTCGCTTTGTCAATCAATTCGTTAAGTTACGCGCTTGTAATTCCCATATAAGAAGCATTCATTCTACATTCATTCATAAGATCAATAATATTATAAGCATAAAGAACACTATGAATATAATGAAGAACAATAAGAACATTTAAGTTTAGACAAACCTTAATTGCTTTCCAATTCAACGTACGTACAATGCTTTCAACCACTTGAACAACCACAAATGAAAGCCTAAACAAACTATTTATAAGAAACTAAATGGATCCAAACTATCCATACCCATGGGTTGACCTTTTGGTCTTTTAACCCGTTTACATAGAACTTTGAAAGCTTAGAACACAAAACTAAGTTTCATTTATTACAATTCAATCCCTGAAACTATCACAACTCTAGATCTAACATTCTCCCCCTTTGTAATTGGATTTCAGATCTTGGTTTCAAGTTGGTGATCAGCTTCCTTTGGTCAAAATATGGTCAAGTCGTCTGACAGTCATCCAATACTCTAGCTTGTCTCGGACATCCTATTGAAAGTATCTGACACCTTGAAGTACGACTTTAAGTTCCCAGATTCTTGTCCCGAGCTTCAATGCTTCCTTAAGATTATCGCATCTGATCATAAGCATTTTTCTGACCATGTATAATGTCCCGTCATAGTATTTCTCTAATTCATCTCTTCTCATCAGCGCTTTCTTTCTTTGCGAATTCAGATATACTACTCCGACCGTTGGCGATGTAAGAACTCTTGATATTGAAAACGTTCAAGGGGCCTGGAGTATCCTGATTCGGTTCCAGTAGATTTACTTTTCTTTGTCTTACTTCAAACGCCATTTGGAATCGAATATGATAAACAGTGTAAGATTTCGGCACAGAAACTTGATGATACATCGTTGAGCATTCATGTGAACTGGATCTCTGCTCCTTTTGTGTAGCAGATGTACATATAAGAACTCAAGATCCTGTAAAAACAAGTTAGGGAAATCTGCCTCGGTGAATGTAGACATTGTTCCGTCTTCCTGTTCAACTTCAAAAATAGGATAGAATATGCTTATGAACTTGTCGAACTTTATTTTTAACACTTTTACTATAGGAGACCGGCTTCTAACAGATTATTTACTTTCCCTTAGAGACCCAATCATTGCAACATACACCGATCTATCTCTTTGTTCCATTCCTACTACTGACCAGATTAAGTCGGCTTTGAGGGTCTTTAGCTCACGAACGAACATCTTCTTATACTTCTCTTCCATGTATGGGCTCCTTACCCTTTGGTTCACCCAGTCAATGGTTTTGGCAGTTAGCCTTTCAGTGTGTCGTTCTTCTCGTTTTTGAGAAGAACTAGCACCTCCAGACTTTCCCGCTTGCAACCTTGTGATCTCTTTAAGTACATTTGGGGCAGCAGAGGTAAGTGGTGGTACATCTAAACGCTCTAGGAAGATCGGAAATACTTTTGATGATTTTTCCGGCTCGAAAGATTGATCTAGGATAACTGGAATGACGAATGGGCTTTCGGAGGCTGGGTGGATTGATGGAGTTGGAGATGGACATGGGGAAGGCACTTGGACTGGAGACGGAGAAGGAGATGGTGATACTGGATCATCAGAAGGGAGTTCAAATTCAAATTCTTGTGGTTCTACCCCTTGTTCACCAGCATATTCAATGTGAAGTGATTCTTTTGGCTGAACTTCTCTTGCTTCCTTTTCCGCTTCATCAGATTCAATAATGATAACTTCAGTAGGGCTCAAATATCCTCAGAGGAACTGCAGTCAATATCTCTTCTTGTTGCATGATATCAGCGAAGTTTTCGGGTTCCTCCCAGATAGTAAGAGGTAGAATAGTTCCTGAGAAAGATTCCTCAAGTGACTCATCTTGGAGTTCTATTTGAGTTTGCTGGGGTCCGACTTGACGAGAAGGTACATTTTGTTTTGGACTCGGAGGAGCTGATTCTTCGAATATCATTGGAGCTTTGCCAGCGGCTCTGGCCCTTTTCTCCCCCTCATGGTGATCAGGTTCCACCTGATCAACATGCTTACGTTTGGTACCCTGGGCAGCAACTTGACAGGATTCATCAATAACTTTTAATCGCTCGCCCATTTGAGTAACCAAGGGGTTTGCTGTTGTAGAAGATGAGGAGCTGAAGGCTTCGTTGTTCAATATTTCCAGCAGTAGGGCGTTTGTGGATGATAGATTTGACAAAGCTTTAAGTAGGGAGTAGAATGTTTGTTTAGCTTCATAAAGGGTGGGGGCTTTAGGAATGACCGAATGCTGAGTTATAAAGGTGAACATATCACTTAATTGTTGTGACATGAGCGCCTTAAACTCACCAAACTCGGTTTTGGACACTGAGTATGGGTGTAACCCGGGGCCACTTAGGCTCTCCATTTGCATCTTGGGAGACTCCGAAGAGGTCCCTTGATGGCCGGTGCTCATGGATGGCATTGATGTGGCAATGACAGGACTTCCACTAATCATCGCTGGCATGCTTTCAGTATGCAAAGCTCCGAGTGTTCCGACAATGCCACTCATGCGTTGTGTTTGGATTGACTCGAGTGTCTTAGCCAAGGATTGTTCAATATCAACAGGCTCTAGACACGATTGTGCAGGAATTGATGGCGGCGACTAGGGCTGTTGTCGTCCTTGTTCAATATCTGCGGATTCCAAATGATCCGCAGATAGATTGTGTGCTTGATCCCCGTGAGAATGCGCAACACCGGCCTGTTGAGAAATCGGTGAGTGGCTGGGTGGGGTTTGTGCATGCACCACTGGGCTAGTGGTGTCTATTTCAATATCGGCGCCCAACACATGATCACCAGTAGCAGATGTAGCAGCCCGGCTTATTTCTGGCTCGAAATCCCTAGGAATTCTCCTAACTCCCCCTTGACTCTTAATAATTTCTCGCAAAGAAGCAAGAGAGCACATTTGAGGTCGAGCGGGGGGAGTGACATCATCATCATCGTCATTATCATCGTTGTCGTCATCAGGAGAAGGAATATCTAGGGGTGATAGATGAGCAGTATGCGTTTCGTCACTTCCCCTATCTACTGTTTCTTCATTCTCAGGCTTTCAACCCTCATTTTCACTCTCTCTCTCTGCGCTCCCCCTAGACCTAACAACTTGGGGTTTGCTCCTTGGGCAGGCGCAGCCGGTCCTGGCTGTGCCATTGGAGCTTCTCTCTCTATATATTGCTTAATAGCCTGAGAATCTTGATCTGCATAGTCTAGCAGCTCTTCGGGTATTGGCATGACTTGAATATCCGGAGGAGAGATTGGATCGTGAAAGTATTTTATTTGTAAATCTCTTATTGCGACGTCGTGATCTCTGTGACGGATGTCAGGAATTTGGGTCATGCAATGAGATATGATGAGCTGAAAGAATCGCTGGGTTGGGACGAATTTACTCGTTTGGGTCCTTTAACCTGGATAACTTCTATTAATTCGTTCCATACGGTCCAGGCGTAGTTGTGGTGGCGACTGTAGGCCAAGCTGTGAAAGATCCGCAGAATTCGCAGACTTGTGCGATAAGCTCCGGATGCTTTGACAGTGAGACGGCGGTCTAGAATGGAGTACATTAATACCAGTGCCCCAGGAGCTTTTGGCGGAAGAATTCTGAGGCTTTGTTGAAGCTGCCATCATAGCCCAGCTGCACAATTTCTCTGCAGAATTGTTCCTCTGGAAAATCGTCATCGTATAAAGGGCGGCCAGGGAAGTTACGTCGCCGAGGGTGACGGAGAATGCAGCGAAATTTGGGAAATGGGATATCGACAGTGTGGTACTCGGATGTTGTCGGGGTCAGGGTGATAGGTGAGGGTATGCCGGAATTGCTGGACATAACTTGGGGTGGACGTGGGTGGGGACGGCTGGTTAAGGCATAGGCGAATAGATGTCCCATTAAGATTTCTTCGACGACCCGGTTAGATGGTTTGTTGTCAGGGTTTTTCTCAGATTTATGGAGAAAGACTGTGTCAAGGAGGAAATTATTAGGTTTGATTGGAAGCCACATTTGTTTCGGGAATATTCGCTCTAAGGGTCTGGGTGGTAGAGCTACGGATCCGGATGTGATTTCGTCATCTAAGTTTTGGTTGGGTTTGAGTGTTGGGGGCTCAGGTGAGGTACATTTTCTACTGATTGGGAACGAGATGCCATTGTACCTGTCAGAGAGTTTGAAAGTCAGATATGTAAAATAAAGGAATATACACTTGTTCATAAGTGTTTCTTATTTTGGGCATTTGATAGAATTAAACAGATTTGTTAAAGGGCTTCTACAAAAGATTTGTCGGTAAGAAAAGTCCGTCTGTAGAACCAAAGTCTACAAGATCAGTCCCTACTCAGATTAATTCACAACAAACAGCCTTAAAACAGGATTTGAAACCCCTGAACAAGTGAACTTTCAAGTGAGCTCAACACTTTTGAAAAGACAGACTTAGAAAATTTTTAGCAAACCTGCGGATATTGTGTCATCCGAGAGTTGCAACTCTCGGATGAAACTATGAGTGAAATATGAGTGTTTAAAATATTTTCTAAGTCTAGATGTACCCCAACATGCAGTTGAAGTGTTGTCCGCAAGTTGGAACTTGCGGATGTGCCTTTGATCGCAGGTTTAACTTAGATGACTTTCAAAAACTATAGCACCTGAAGGAATCCTACGGATAGAGTTATATCTGTGAGTTATGACTCGCGGATGATACTATGCCCACGTGTTTAACTTAGAAAATTTGGTGCCTTAGTTGATGTTTTTGTGTGGATGGTGTCTTATCCGCGAGTTGCAGTAAATTGCCTCTTTTAACTTAGAAAAATTTAGATTGTTCATGCGGATAAAGTATAATCCGTGAGTTGGAACTCGCGGGTGATACCTTAACCGCAGGTTTAGGACTTGGGCAACCTTAACCCTCACAAACAACTTTCACGTATACACATTTCGATCAAAAAGCTTCTTTTATCAAAAACCTTTTGGGTTTCTCATTCACGAAGAAAAACAACCATTTCAACCTTAAAACCCTTTTGAAAGTCGATTATGTGGACTGATAGAAGCACGAAAGTGTAAAAAAAAATGTGAGAAAACATTAATGTAACTCACTTGTAGAAACGAAATTGCTTTAAACACTTCCAAATGACTGATTTTTGATGAAACAGTTGAAATCCTTTTCGAGTTCTTGACTTAAGAGTTCTTGATAGTTGTAGAAGGTGAAGGAAGAAGAAGAAGAAAGATATGAAATTGGGCGGTATTTATAGACTTTGAAAAACCGGTTCCCCCCAAATCCGATATGGGGAACCCGACCCATGCCCAAAAAAATATCTTAACCACAAAATATCTTCATTATTTAATAATTAAAATTAAGGTGAAATAAAATAAAAAAAGGAAAAAAAATAGAAACAAAATCTTTTTGGATTTTCTATTTAAATTAAACTAACACCTTAAAAAATAAAGAAAAGTAAAATATTTTTGGTTTTTCTTTATAACTAAAGACTTGATAAATTAATCACTCAAAGAAACAAAATATTTTGGATTTTCTTAACAAACAATAAACTTAAAGAAACAGTCACACTAAATAAAAATAAGCACACCAAATAGCAACATATTTTCTCCCCCTCCAAGTGTGCATAAATGAGAATTTGAAACACTCGGAGACTTACCTGGTTGCCTCCCGATAAAGTGTGACAGAACCATTAAATTTACACAACGATTAGAATTAAATAAAATAAAAACGGAATATAATTTATTAGAAAATGTAACATTCGCCAAAGGAAATCTGTCTTTCGAGAAGGCAGATAAACTTTTGCAGAGATGTTTCATTTTAAAATAAAATATGTTGACAAATTCAGCATACCTAACTTGTTCACCAGAAAATTAAAACGTTTTTCATCTAAAGGTTTTGTGAACAAGTCAGCTATCTGATTTTTGGTGTTTAAAAAATGTAATTCTACAGTACCTTCTTCAACATGATCTTTAATAAAATGGTACCGAATATCTATGTGTTTAGCACGAGGGTGTTGTACAGGGTTACCAGTAATGGCTATTGCGCTCATGGAGTCGCAATAGATTGGAATCCGACTAAGTTTGAAACCATAGTCTCGGAGTTGAGTGCGCATCCATAGCAGTTGTGAGTAGCAACTTGCGGCAGCAACATATTCTGCTTCAGCGGTGGACAGAGAAACACTGTATTGTTTCTTCGATGCCCAACTTACCAGTTTGTCACCAAGGAACTGGATGTGGCCCGAGGTACTCTTTCTGTCATGTTTGCAGCCTGCATGATCTGCATCTGAGTAGGCAGTTAGTTCGAAACTGGTTCCTTTCGGATACCAGAGACCAAGGTCAGGCGTGCCTTTTAAATAACGAAAAATTCATTTTACGGCAGCCATGTGTGACTCTTTAGGGTCGGCTTGAAAACGAGCATAGAGACAAGTAGAAAACATTATGTCTGGTCTAGTAGCAGTTAAGTATAATAAGGAACCGATCATTCCTCGATAAGCCGTGATGTAAGTGGATTTACCCAATGGATCGGCATCAGGCTTTGAGGAAATGGACATGGGAGTTTTCATAGACGTACAGTTTTCCATCTTAAATCTATTTAGGAGATCACGAATGTTCTTTGACTGGTTTATGAGAATCCCGTCAGGAAGTTGTTTGACTTGTAATCCGAGGAAAAAGTTAATTTCCCCCATCATACTCATCTCAAACTTGATTCCATTAATTTTGAAAATTCTTCACAAATTGAAGGTTTTGTAGACCCGAAAATAATGTCATCTACGTAAATTTGAACGAGTAGAATGACATTACGTTTATGTCGTATAAAAAAGAATTCTGTTAGATTATCATATCATGATCGAGGTGCTTGTTTCAGTCCATATAAAGCTTTATCGAGAGCATAGACATATGATGGTCTAGATTCATCGACAAAACATTCATGTTGAGAAACGTACATCTCCTTTTTCAGAATCCTGTTGAGAAACGTCGTCTTGACGTCCATTTGGTAGACTGTGAAGTCCTTGTGGGCCGCATACGCTAGGAATATGCGAATGGCTTCAATTCTGGAAACTGGTGTGAATGTCTCATCGTAGTCGATTCCTTCTTGTTGTCGATACCCTTTAGCCACGAGTCTGGCTTTGTTTCGGATGACAATTCCGTTCTCGTCTCGTTTGTTCTTGAAAATCCACTTTGTGCCGATAATGGACCGATCTTTTGGTCGTGGGACTAACTTCCATACGCTTAGGCGTTCGAACTGATGTATCTCGTCATGCATTGCATTCACCTAGTGTGGATCTCGCAGGGCTTCGGTTATGGTTGTCGGTTCGATGTTGCTTAGGAAAGCAGCGAATAGGCATTCGGCGATGGTAGCTCTTCTAGTTAGAACCGGGGCAGACTTATCCCCAATGATTTTAGATTCGGGGTGGGATAAGGTTCACTTGCGTAGAAGCGGTACGAGGTCGTCTGCGGATTGAACTAAATCAAATGGGGTTGAATCCGTTTGAGGAGCATCAACCAGTGTCGAAGGTTCTGGGACTCAGTTAATCATCAAATGTGATGTTCACACTCTCATTAACTGTTCTAGTCCATTTGTTGTACACCCGGTAGGAGGCTAAGTTCTTCGAGTATCTGATGAATACTACTTCATCTCCTTTGGCGTCAAACTTACCGAGATTATCTTTGTCGTTGAGGATGAAACACCTGCAACCAAAAACACGAAAGTGTTTGATATTAGGTGCGCGTTTATTGATAATCTCATAGTGTGTTTTGCCAAACCGTTTGTTGATGATGGATCAGTTTTGAGTGTAACACGCAGTGTCCACGACTTCAACCCAGAATTGAAGAGGCAGCATTGAGTATATGATCATGGAACGAGCTGCTTTAACCAGAGTTCGATTCCGTCGTTCGACGACTCCATTCTGTTGAGGAGTTCTGGCAGCGGAATATTGGTGGGAAATACCGACGGAATCTAGGAATTCTGTTAACTTCTTGTTTTTGAACTCAGTAGCGTTGTTTGTGCGGATGGTTTGGGCTTGAAGTTGGAGATTTTCTTGGGTCTACTTCAGAAATGAGATGATCAGTTCTGGCGTCTCATCTTTCGTGCATAGGAACTTTACCCAAGTGTAGCGTGAGAAATCGTCGACCATCACCAGTATGTACTTCTTGGCATTGATGCTCTGAATGCGCATTGGACCACAAAAATCCATATGAATAAGCTCCAGAGGTTTTGTGGTGTTGGGGACTGACTTTGGTTTGTGTGAGGCTTTATTGATCTTACTCTTTTCACAAGATGCACACAATTGATCTTTGTCGAACTTCACTTCCGGTAGACCTCTGACGAGTTTTCCGGATACGAGCTTGGTTATGTTCTTGAAATTCAGATGAGAGAATCGCTTGTGCCATAATCACGACTGTTGAGAGGAGGCCTTAAATACGAGACATATCGTCTTGTTGACCTTGACTTTCGAAAAATCAATGGTGTATGGGTTTGACCGTTGAGTGCCGACGAGTATCTCCTTACCCGTTAGAGTTCGAATACTGCATCGTGTGGCTTACAAAATGAATTTGTTTCATTTTTTACAAAGTTAAAAAGCTTTGTTTGTTTTGAAAGTGAAAAAGTATACATTTGAGGGGGAGTGTTATATTTGTTCAGTATAGGGGGAAAGGATATCTTTTTGAGAGGGAGAGACTCAATTTGTAATATTTCTGAATTGTAATTGTCAATGTAATTGTTGTTATATTTCTACTACTGTAAATTCACTGCATCTATGTCTCTGAAGATTTTGCATGATATTCATATTTTTATTATGATAATCATGAGGGGGAGAAAAGATATAGTTCAGAGACAACTGCTGAGTAGTTTGAAGACATTCTCAATAACAACTCAAGACAATAGTAAAGAAGATTTAAAGATGAAAGATGGATAAATTGTTTATGATCGATCGAGGGAGAGAATCAAAAGTTATTCATGATTCAAGGGGGAGAGTTTGCTCATAATAAAAGAGAAGATCAGAGAATAAGAGATTTGAAGATCAGAGAGAGACAAAGAAGATCAGAGATCAAAGAGAAGAAAAGAGAAAAGGATTGAAGTTCCCGATTTGAACTTTAAATTGGAAAATTGCTTTCATCTCTAAGGGGGAGATTGTTGGGATTAAATATAAATAGAGATTAAAACAGTTTATTTATGAAAGTTCAGGGATCGTTTTGTAAATATACAATACTTGTAAATGTATATAAATAGAAATTCTATGTAACGTAGTTGGTACAGATGAGAGACAGTGCATGGAACTGATCAGAATTGTCAAGCAAGAAGCTGTCATTTGCATTGTAATGTTCTGCTCTCAGTATTAATCATTTGATTAGTTGTGTTGTGGTCTTATTGTTCTTAATGTTTAGATCATAGTGATATTGAATTATCAGAGTTGTTCTTGACTTTTCTCATCTTAACATGCTTGGTGATAACGTGTTATGTCTAGGTGTCGTGTAGCTAACTTCGGTGGCCCTTGGAGCTTGTGGGCGAGGCATTGACTAATTTTATGAGCACATATTATGTTGGCTTGTTAATAACAGGATCTTTTATACACTCATTGTGAGTACTAGTGATATATGTAGACTTCATACACATTGATAACTGCTTATTTCTCATGATTATGCCACTTGTTTCATGTTTATGCTTATGATTATCTATTTGATGATCATTATGCTTATCCCTTAACCTTGATTAATGTATATGGTTATCACTAACATGTACATGTGCATATACTTGATTAAGTTATAGTACATTAATGTGTATGATTTACTTTATATCCGTACTACCGATGATCTTGGAGTATCATGTCGTACTTCATTATTGGCGGAAGTACGATTTCGGGTACTATGGGCCCTGATGATTTTTGGTGTTATCATGTTCCCTGGAAGTACTCATAACGTGATAATGTTGTCGTGACACTATCAAGAGTCTCCCTCTTGATATGTCTCATCTCCTTTGGTATTACTTACCTAATGATGCTCTATTGTGATTGTTACATGCCTTTGCAGGTTCATTAACTAGTTAGCTATCTGTATGTGGTACAATATTGAGCTAGTCACTCACTAAGCATTATTGCTTAACCATTTTGTTGATTTCCACTTTTCAGGAATAGAAGGAAAAGCGAAGGAGAAGGTAGATACAAGTAAAATTTGAAGTAGGAGAGTTGGAGCAAGATTCATCTTTTGGGATTGTGCCTACGCTCTATTTTTGGAAATTGGGTAGATCACACTTGTGTCACTATTTCATCTAGACTTAGAAATATCTAATCTTGATGAAGGTTGATGTACTTAGTTCCATTATTTAAATTGTATTGGTGGTAATCATATGTTAAAAGGTAACGAAAACATGGTATTTCGGGTGGTTACGACTCAAGTCTAACTGTTGTAGTTTCATTAGATCCATGGTCGTATAGCACTTAACCTCTTATATGTTTTGGGTATTGCACTATGAAGTTGGTTAACTGGAACCCTTATTTTGTAATGATTCTTGAATTGGAAATTACAGGATGAAATTGTTGATATTACGAATAGGTCATGCCAAAATTTTGTTAGAAATCTTGTGAGTTATTATTATTATTATTGATAATTAGAGTTATGATGTTATATTATTATACTAGTTTATAACCCACGTATTACGTGGATATTTTTAATTAAATTTATTTATATAAAATGTATATGAGTAAAAATAAAACATACAAAAATAATAATTGTGTTTATTTTTTATTATTTACAGATTAAAAAATAAAGTATATTTATCTTTTTTTAAAAATATTAAATTGTATTTATCTTTTATTTTTTATAAGTTGTAATTATCTTTTTGGTGAACGTAGAGGTGACACGTGACATTTGATGTTTTACTTTATTATACATAATAGTAATAATTTTCACAACTAATTCAAATTATTACATTTGGATCTAATTATGATTATTATGAATAATAATGATAGATATTTATTTTAGGTAAACATTAATTTTAAATGTTACAAAATCTAATTTATTTCTAATTAATTAATGAAAAAAAATAAAGTCAAAATTTAATGCAATTAAGTTAAGGTGTTAAATTTGGAAAAAGAGATGGAAAATTAAAATTTTCTTGTATTGTAGAAGTGGCATATGACATGAATTGTTTTGTTTTCTTGTAATATATATATGTTAATCAACCCATGTATTACATAGGTTGATTTAGAAAATACATATTTTTTTTATATTTTTAATAAATTATTATAAAATTTATATATAATTAAATAAACAAATTAAAAGCTAGTTAAATTAAAGATAGAAAAAATACGTAGTTGCTTGATATTAAATAAAAAATATTATTATATTGTATTATTAAAAACAGATAATATGTGTTTGCAAAAAATGTCTTTTAATTTTTATTAACTTCAAATATTAAATATCAATGTAAGAAACAAAAAACTTCAATTATGTGAATGTGTATATATTTTGAAAATGATAAAATATAAAAATAGAATATCTGAAAATCAACAATCAAAATTAATCATATTCACAATTGAAGTTTTATCAACTAAATTTTAAATCTTGTTAGCAAAATAATTAACAAAAAATTTTAATTTTATTTATTACACTTCTACATTTAAATCCAAATTTTTACATTTGAATTTAACTATGATCATTATGTATAATAATGACACATATTTATTTTAGGTAAGTATTAATTTAATATTAAATCATTAATGAAAATTTTAAAATCAAAATTTAATGTAATTAAGTTAAGGTAGTAAATTTGGAAAATGAATTTAAAAAAATGGCATAGGTATAATTATTGATTTTAATTAAGGGTATAAGAGACATTTCATAAATAATTATGAGTTGTCATTAATCTGGACCATTAATTTCTTTCCATCCAATGGTCCAGAAACTCCAAGTGATTTTCTTATTTTATATAGTATAGATATAGATTTGAGTTTAATTAGAATAAAACTCTTATATTATTATTATTATTATATATATATATATATATATATATATATATATATATATATATATATATATATATATATATATATATATATATATAAAATCGGCCAGTATATAAGGGAGATACATACATGCACGGAACACACACAATTTGATTATGTGGTGGTGGATTGAAAACCCACTACCAACAACAATACACATATTAGTATGTGTGTTTTTTATACGTTCCTCGTTTTACTGATTTCATACCCAGCGCCGTGCAATCGTGTCATCACCGATGGATACCGAAAGCATCCCGTTCGTATGTTTTTATAATCAACTAAAAAGGTATGAGTTTTGATGCTTTCACATTACTTATCTTATGTATACTTGATGATCCGTGTACGTGAGGCGTAAATTTTAGAAGTTTTCGTTACTTAATACGGTTAAAGTATACGTTTTTATGACAAATTGGTACGAATTCTCAACACTAATGTTCTTGCTGATTTAGGTGCTAACATTAATCTCATGCCTTCCTCATTATACACTAGGTTAGGGTTAGGATATCCTAAACCTATATTCCTGATAATTCAGTTGAAGATCAGTTAACTTTCCTCAAGGTATTGTTGAGAATATGCTGGTGAAAGTGGATAAGTTTGTCTGCTATGTTGATTTTTTGATCATATATATGAGCGAAGACTGCACTGTACTGCTCATTCTAGGAAGTCCTTTACTCACCACTTCAAGTGCTACCATTAATGTATTTGATAGGAAGCTTACATTTCAGGTTGGGGATGAGTGAGTGAGTTTTGATGTTGACAAGGCGAAGCAAAATCCTGCTGACACTGCTGAGTCCATTTGTTTGTTAGGTCTTCCCACTTCTCTGATACAATGCATTATCTTGAGGATGATGAGAAGTTTTTGAAGTCGTTGTTATCGGGTCATGATACGTCTATGTCACCGGATGTAGACGATTGTGTTGAGAATGATGAGTTATCTTCAAACCTGATTTCCTTAGAGACTGATTTTGTTGTTCACTCTAACGTACCTGTGGAATTATGTGTCGCTGGTACATCTCTAGATCATGGTGACTTAGTCACATCTAAGTTATCTATTTAAGATTCTCCGACACGCGAACTTAAGGTTATGCCATCTCTTCTTGTATACTACTATTTAGAGGAGCAATCTCAGTTGCCGATCATATTCGCATAAGATCTCTCTATTGAAGAGAAGACACAAATTTTGAGAGTTCTGAAAGAGCATAAGCGAGCGATTGCACGGAAGATTACAGATATATGAGGCATTAGCCCTACTTAATGCACCCATAAATAGTTGATGGAAGAGGACTTCAAAACTGTTACTCAGCCCCAAAGGAGAGTAAACCCAAAGATTCATGATGTCATTAAGAAAGAAGCACTAAAGATTTAATTATGTCGGGTTGATATATCCTATTTCTAATTAACTGTGGGTTAACCCTGTGGATGTTTTCCCTAAAAAAGGCGTATGACTGTCATTCAGTATGAGAAAGAACGAGTTTATTCCTTCAAGAACAGTCACGGGTTGGCGAGTTTGCATTGACTACTGTAAGCTCAATGATGCTACTCGTAAGGATCCCTTTCCTTTACCCTTTATAGATCAGATGCTTGAGCGACTATCTGGATATGAGTTCTATTGTTTCTTGGATGGTTTCTTAGGATACTTTCAGATTCCGATTAGCCCCAAGACCAGGATAAGACTACATTCACTTGCCCTTATGGGACGTTCACAATTTGGTGCATGCCTTTTGGTTTATCTAATGCTCCTGCGATATTTGAGAGATGGTATGGTAGCCATCTTCCATGATATGATCGAGAAGTGTGTTGAGGTCTTCATGAATGATTTCTCTGTGTTTGGTAACTCTTTCTCTGATTGCTTGACTAACTTAGAAAAGATGGTTACCTTATATGAGGAGACCAATCTGGTCCTTAATTGGGAAAATGTCATTTCATGGTCCGAGAAGATATAGTGTTAGGACACAAATCTCGAGTAAGGGGATTGAGGTAGATAGGGCTAAGGTGGAGACCATATCTAAGCCATCTCCTCTCACGTGTGTTAAGTCGGTTCGTAGCTTTCTAGGGCATGCTAGTTTTTATCGGCGATTCATTAAAGACTTCTCACTCATTGCACACCCTATGACTATGCTCCTTGAGAAGGATGCAACATTTATCTTTGTTAATGAATGTTTGCAATCCTCTACCACGTTGAAAGAAAAACTAACCACTGCCCGTATCATGGTGGCCCCCGACTGGGAGTCACCAATTGAGCTGGTGTGTAATGCAAGTGACTTTGCTATTGGGGCAGTGCTAGGCCAACATCGGAACATGTTCCACGCCATCTACTTTGCAAGTAAGACTCTTACAGAACCTCAGTGTAACGCCCGTAAATTTCGGTAAATTCATTTATGCTATTTTATATTCAATCCAAAAACAAAGAGATTTATAAAAATCAAAATTAGGCAATCACGTCATCATATTTGGAAAGAACACGAAAAATCGAGAAGAATGACTATAATATCGAATATTTCACTTTTTGGGATATCGGGTGCAAATACTAACAGTTTACGAAATTGACAGTGAGGGGAAAAAGAGAGCAGACAGAGACAGAGCACGTCTCCTTCCCCACTCCCTGCATTCCCTCTCCCTCTCCCTCACCTCTACACTTCTTCCTCCATACTTGAAGTTTTTTTTTATTCCAAAAACCATTCCCTTTTACTTCTCTTTACAATAATCAATCATCACATTTCTTCTATAAATAAAGCCTCCTTTCCAAAGATAATTTCATCACTTAGAGTTTGTTGAAGGAGGTGTTGATCTTGTGAATTTCCACCAAGAACTCTTCTTCAAGGGAGGCTTCAATTAGTGGTATTCTTCTCTAAAATTCGTATTTGAATATTGGTGTATGTGTGAAATCCGATTTTGAGCATCAAAGTGTGTTTACATTCATTTAGAATGTCTAATTTTGTGTTTATTGTCTTTATCTTCTTCACTTTTTCTTGAAAAAGCTTCAAACAACATTAATATGAGCCCCAGAGGGCTAAGGCCAGAGCATTCCAGATCTCTGCTGATGAGGCACGTGAGACGCCTGATGTTGTTACCGGTATCTTTCTCCTTAACTCTTTGCCAGCTCGCATATAATTTGACTCTGGTGCGAATCGTTCATTTGTATCGTATGTGTTTGCTTGACATCTAAATGTTACACCTAGTACTTTATCTATGCCTGTATCTGTGGAGACCGCTAAAGGTTCCATTGTTCTTGCGACTGAAGTCTATAAGAATTGTGTTTTGAATCTCGAGGAACGTAATTTCCCTATTGATTTGATTCTGATGGTTATCGGTGGATTCGATGTTATCGTAGGCATGGATTGGTTGGCAGCCAATAATGCCAATATTCTATGTTCGAAGCGTTTGATACGAATTCCTATTGAACACGAAAATTGTATATATATTTTCGGTGAGCGTCGAAGTGGAGACATGGGTCTAATTTCCATGATCAAGGCCCGCAGACATATCTCTAGAGGTTGTGAGTCTTTTCTTGCTTATGCTATTGATTCTAACGAAGTAAAGAAGTCTGTTTCTGATATCCCCATTGTTCGGGAATTTCCTGATGTTTTTCCCGATGAGTTGCCAGGGTTGCTGCCCAATAGGCAAGTTGAGTTCTGTATTGACTTGGTGCCGGGAGCAGCCCCGATCGCTCGTGCACCATATCGGTTGGCCCCTGCAGAGATGAAGGAGATGATGTCTCAGCTGCAGGAACTTCTTGATCAAGGATTCATTCGACCGAGCACATCGCCGTGGGGTGCTCCGGTTTTATTTGTCAAAAAGAAAGGTGGTACCTTTCGGATGTGCATTGATTACCGAGAGTTAAATAAGGTTACCATAAAGAATAAATATATGTTACCTCGTATCGATGATCTCTTTGATCAGTTGCAAGGGGCGTCATACTTCTCAAAGATCGATCTGAGGTCTGGCTATCATCAGTTAAAGATTAATGAGGCTGATATCCCAAAGACCGCTTTTCGTACTAGGTATGGACATTATGAGTTTCTAGTTATGCCATTTGGCTTAATCAATGCTCCAGCAGCATTTATGGATCTAATGAATCGAGTCTGTTGTCCGATGCTTGATAAGTCGGTAATAGTTTTTATCGATGATATCCTTGTCTACTCGAAATTTGAATCTGACCATGCCATGCACTTGAGGCAGTTGCTAGAGTTGTTGCGAAATGAGCAACTATATGCCAAGTTTTCAAAATGCGAATTTTGGCTACATGAGGTACAGTTCCTTGGCCACACAATTAGTGGCAAGGGAATTTCTGTTGATCAATCTAAAGTTGAGGCCATCCAAATTGGAAGCAGCCTCGTAATGCCTCTGAGGTCCGTAGTTTTCTTGGTCTTGCTGGCTATTATCACCGATTCATCCGCGATTTTTCTAAGGTCGCAGTTCCTTTGACCGCCATGACTCGGAAAAGTGTTAAGTTCTCTTGGGGAGAGACGTAGGAAGTAGAATTTCAGGCATTAAAGAAACATTTGAGTGAAGCTCCTATTCTTTCTTTACCTGAGGGTAATGAAGATTTTGTGGTTTATAGTGATGCATCATTACACGGTCTCGGATGTGTTTTGATGCAACGGTGTAGAGTTATTGCTTATGCATCCCATCAACTTAAAGACTACGAAAAGAATTATCCTACTCACGACTTGGAGTTAGCCACTGTTGTTTTTGCCTTGAAATTATGGCGGCATTATATGTATGGTACCCGATGCCAGTTATTTACCGACCACAAGAGTCTCAAGTATATCTTTGATCAGAAAGAGTTGAACATGCATCAACAACGGGCCATGGAATTGATCAAGGATTATGACTGTGAAATACTATACCACCCGGGTAAAGCTAACGTGGTGGCCGATGCTCTAAGTCGCAAGTCCTACTCTGGCATTCTATGTTGTGCAACAACCCGAGTTCCCTCTATGACCGCTATGATTTTCGAACTTATTCGATTTCAGACTGAAGCTTTGACCGATGAACAAATTAAGTCTGAACGTATGGTTGGGTATGCCGAACGCCTCTCTCCCGATAGTCGACGTGTTATGTTATTTGATGCTCGTATTTGGGTACCTAAACGAGGGGGTATTCGTGATATTGTTTTGTCTGAGGCCCATAATTCTCGACTTTCTGTTCATCCGGGTAATACAAAGATGTATCGGGACTTATGTGAGGATTTTTGGTGGCCGGGCCTGAAAAGGGACGTCGGCGAATATATTTAGAATTGCATAGTTTGTCTACAAGTTAAAGCAGAGCATCAGAAACCATATTGCAGTATGCAGCCGTTGGATATTCCTCAATGGAAATGGGAGGCGATTTCCATGGACTTTGTGACAAAACTACCCAAGACTCTACGACAGCACGACTCTATCTGGGTTGTAGTTGACCGACTCACAAAGAGTGCACACTTCATTCCCGTTAGAGAAAACTATTCTATGGATCGGTGGGCACAAATTTTCATTGATGAGATTATTGCTAGGCATGGAGTTCCTAAAAAGATTGTGTCCCATCGAGACTCTCATTTCACCTCTCGATTCTGGCAGAGTTTTCAAAAGGAATTGGGTACGGGCGTCACCCTTAGTACCGCGTTTCACCCTCAGACCGATGGCCAGAGTGAGCGGACGATTCAGACGCTCGAAGATATGTTGTGTGCATGTATCATTGAGTTTGGTGGTAACTGGGATACACATGATTGAGCTTTCCTATAATAACTCATATCATTCCTCTATTGGCATGGCACCATTTGAAGCCTTATATGGTCGCCGGTGTCGTACTCCTACGTGTTGGCGCGAGGTAGGCGAACGACCTATTGGTGGTCCGGAGCTACTACAGATTACTCATGACAAGATCCAGATCGTTAGAGAGAATATGAAGGCGGCTCAAGATAGAAAAAAGAAGTATGCAGACAAGAAGCACCGACCTGTTGAGCTTGATGTGGGTAGTATGGTTATGCTTAAAGTGTCGCCTTGGAAAGCCATAATGCGGTTTGGGAAGCGAGGCAAGCTTAGTCCTCGATTATTGGACCTTACAAGATTATAGAGCGCATCGGTGCGCAAGCGTATCGACTTGACATGCCACCTGAGTTAGCCGGAGTACACGATGTATTCCACGTGAGCTATTTGCGCAAATGCCTAAATCACGGAGAAGAGATGGTGCCTACTTCAGATGTGCAGATAAATGAAAAGCTTCGTTATGTAGAGGAACCTGAGAAGATCTTAGACTCGAAGGTCAACAAGTTACGCAACAAAGAAATTGAAATGGTTTTGGTTAAGTGGAGGCATCATCGTGGACCGAATCATACTTGGGAGACTAAAGTTGAGATGTTGTCCAAATTCCCTCATCTATTCGAAGTCTGATGATCTCGAGGACCAGATCAAGCCAACGAGGTAAAGATTGTAACGCCCGTAAATTTCGGTAAATTCATTTCTGCTATTTTATATTCAATCCAAAAATAAAGAGATTTATAAAAATGAAAATTAGGCAATTACGTCATCCTATTTGGAAAGAACGTGAAAAATCGAGAAGAATGAATATTTCAGTTTTTGGGATATCAGGTGCAAATACTGACAGTTTACGAAATTGACAGTGGGGGGAAAAAGAGAGCAGACAGAGACAGAGGACGTCTCCTTCCCCACTCCCTGCATTCCCTCTCCCTCACCTCTACTCTTTTTCCTCCATACTTGAAGTTTTTTTTTTCTTCCAAAAACCATTCCCTTTTACTTCTCTTTACAATAATCAATCATCACATTTCTTTTATAAATAAAGCCTCCATTCCAAAGATAATTTCATCACTTAGTGTTTGTTGAAGGAGGTGTTGATGTTGTGAATTTCCACCAAGAACTCTTCTTCAAGGGAGGCTTCAATTAGTGGTATTCTTCTCTAAAATTCGTATTTGAATATTGGTGTATGTGTGAAATCCGATTTTGAGCATCAAAATGTGTTTACATTCATTTAGAATGTCTAATTTTGTATTAATTGTCTTCATCTTCTTCACTTTTTCTTGAAAAAGCTTCGAACACCATTAATGATGGAATCTTCAAAACATGATTTTAAACCTTGAAATTGTTAAATGATATTAGAAAACTTGTTTGTAAAGTTATCTCATGATTTCAAGCGAAAATTTGAAGTTTATAGCAAAGATTTGATAATCTTATAAAATTTGTGTTCTTGAGGAAAAAGAAAAGAAAGAGAGAATTAAATGGTGAATTTGATGTTTATGTGTGAGTTTTTATGTTTAAAAGTTGTAAGGATGTTTGCGGTTGTTTTGGTAAGGTATATATATATTTGATAAGTGTTAAAAGTTGGTTTTGAAGTTAAAAACGTCAAAAAATAGCTTCTGTTCGACATTCTGGAAAATGGGTGAACTGCACTAGTCGTGGTCACGACCAGGTGTAGTGGTCACGACTTGAGGTAGTGGTCACGACAACATGTAGTGGTCACGACATGCGTAGTGCTCATGGTCTGTTGTAGGTCATGACCTGTGTAGTGACCTTGACCCTTTGTAGTGGTCATGACTTATGTAGTGACCATGACCTTCTGTAGTGGTCATGACCCAACACAAAAGACATCATCTTTCCATTTCAGTGTAGTGGTCTTGATACTAGGCTCTGTCATGGTCGTGACACCCTGGTATCGATCACTACCCCGGTCTAGATAACAAAGCCTAGATTTTATAACAAAGTTAGAAAGTTTGATAGTAGACCATCATTTTATGATTCCAGGTTTGAAAGTATAAACCGGTGACGTGTATCAGTTGATTAGTGGCTAGACGTCTTGGGCTTGTGTGGACTTTTGACCTCAATAACATTGTGAGTAACAATGTTGTGAATTCATAACTTTGCATATACTTGTTAATTGCTGTCATCAAAATTACTTGTTAGTCTCGTTCTCTTATTATAAGTTTCACAAGCAACCTTATATGATTCATATGATTCACTCTTATGTTTATTCGTGGGGTGCCATCCCTTTCCACATACATGCATGATATGGTATACACTGACTGTGATGCTACTCCGTGTGGCAAAACAGATATGGTAGGGAGTGTCGTCTCCTTGAAATACTGATTGGGAGTGCCGTCCTCCTACGGATATACACAGGTTGGGTGCCGTTTCCCACTTACGACTCTCGGGAGTGCCGTCTCCCTTCTTTTACATGTACTTTCAGTTATTACACATATGCACTGTATGCTTTCACCTTGTTACTCGCTAGGCTGTGAGCTTACCCCATTTGGGGAATTACTTTTCAGGTGGAGACAAAGGTAAAGGCCCGATGGGCTAAATTATCATTAGCTAGAAGGATGCTTAAAGTTGCAGATTTTTGTTGAAGACTTATCTACATTAGTGCCACCTTATGATGTTTTGGGTCGGGTAGACTATCTGATCATTAGTTGGCAGGTAATGTATTAGTATATTGACTTATGTTGTATTCTGCTTGACTTGACATTTGACTTTGAATGAATATTTAATTACTATCGACGAAAAGTTTTAAATTATCCCGTATTTTTGGAAGTAATTTTAACATCCCTATTTTTCAATTATATGTAATTTACAGCTTTAAGGACTTAATTATTGTGTTAAGGGATTATTATATCAATTTAAGTTAAATTTTGATCATATTATCAGTTAAGTAAGAAAATACGAAGTTGAGGGGTATAATGTGCAATTGGGTCAAAATAGAAATAAAAAGGGGAAAAGTCTTTCACCTTTCAAAATCCACTCTCTCACTACACTCTCTCTCTAGCCTACTCCCTCACTCTCTCTCTATCTCTCGAGTTTTATCAAGAACACCCAAGAACTCAACAATTTCAAGTGTAAAAGTTGGATTCAAGTTGCAATTTAGGAACTATAACTGCTGCAACAAACAATTTGATGTAACATTTGCTCATATTTACGAATTCTTGAAGTTTTGGTTCGGTTTTTAGTGAAAACCGAATCATAAGATCTATGTTTCAATTGTTGATGCATGTTGGATATTAGTGTTGCAATGTTAAAATCGAGTGATGATAATGTTGTATACCAAATTTCAGATTCTAACTCCACCTCTAAGTATGATTTCAGAGATTTTGTGTGTGTTTTAGTAGGTGTTCTTCGAACAAATGAAGAACATGAGATTAATTTGGTATATTTAAGTTGTAGTTTAAAGTATAAAGTGTTAAGATAGTGCTACTAAGCTCACATTTGCAATATTAGACTCAAAACATGTAAAAATGGTCCAAAAGTAAATTCTGGAAAATGTTAGAATTTTACCAAGTATGAACTCGGACTGATGATCCATCCGAATTCGGATCCCTACCCAGTTCGGACCAGTAGCAGTTCGGACCATACTCAATCCGGACCAACTACAATTTCGGGTCCATCCCAATTCAGACTCCCAACCTAATTCGGACCTATAGTGACTTCGGACCACACCCATTTCGGACTTCACCCCAATTCGGACCCACTCTACTTCGGACCTCACCCAATTCGGACCATCCGAATTCGGATGTGGTCCGAATTCAGTTAGAATTTCATTTAAATTACAGAATATAAGATTTAAGCAATTACTGACACAAAATCACTATTACACTTACTTTACAGATGATTGTGGTGTTATCAAAACACACATTGATTCAGAGACAAGTCACACTATACCAATCACTGTGAGTAACAGATTGTCATTCTAACATTTATTGTTTTTGCATTCATGTTTATATATTCGATGGCATGTTCACATTGTTCATACATCAATTGGCACTCATGATTACTTTGTTGTTATGATGCACACTCGTACTTGACATGTAACACACATGTAGCCAGCGTTCATTTGAAAGTGCATCTATTTACATCATGCTTGCACTGCATGATCATTACTTCACAATCTGATGCGACCTGGACTGGGGCTGACAGCAGGCCACTGTCGGGGACTGATCATCCCACTCGTTATCCCGTCAGGTTCGGCACATCCCCGATCAGTATTTGAACTGCCAACCCCATGCTAGCACTGCATGGTTTTCACGTACACTGAGGCTTACACTGCCTGTTTTCACATACATGGGGCTTACACTGCCCATGGTTAAGCATTGCTTGTAAAGAAATATTTGTTGTTTGTATAATCTGTTATCTCACTAAGCTTTAGCTTACTGTTGACTCACCATGTTTTCACGCAAAGGCAAAAGTATAGCTGGACCTTCTACTTAAGCAATTCACTTCAATATCCCGGAGACATTAGAAGCTATTGGTACTTGAATGTAATAGCTTTGGCCTGGGATTACATTACTTTAAACAATTATGTTGATGTAATAGTTAGACTTAATCACTGTAGACATGTATTCTATTGCTTTAGTGTGGATTTGCTTAATTCTAATTTAAGTATTCAATTTCAATTATCATGATTATTCATTGGGTTGTTTGTTGATCCTAGTGATTACAATTATAATATCAAAGCAAGAGGGTGTCACAGGTTTTGGTATCAGAGCATTAGTTTGAGGTTTCAAGTGTCCACGAGGACTTGGACTCAAACTTAGGTTATGATATTAAAATGGACTCCTAGGAAATGATCCAAACTAAGATAGGATTGACATGCACACGGGGACAAATAAAGGGTAATTGTAAACACTTAGGACTTACAACCAAATGTTCTAAATATAAATTGTTATATTTCAGAACATGTTAGGAGACGATATGGCTCCTCAACAAATGTTCCAGATGATGCAAGCTCTAATGGAACAAAACAATGAACTACAATCCAAACGAATGGCTGAGCAGGCTCAGTCATTTGCCGACCAGTTAAGGGCCAGAGATGAGGCCGAAACAAAACGTAAGGCCGATAAACGAAAGAACAAAGAGCAACAACAAGATGATCAAGAGGAAAGACAAGACACTGGGTCTTCTAACAGATCAAGGGGTTGCAGATTTAAGGACTTCCAAAGTAACGGGGCTGTTACTTTTGATGGAACTGGAGATGCTATGACTGCATTGGAGTGGATCACCACCACGAAGAGAACTTTTAGAATCAGCGACTGCGCTGATAAGGACATGGTCCGCTTTGCAACCACTATGTTTGCAAGGGACGCAGTCATGTGGTGGGATGCCATGACACATGTGTTGATGATGGAGGTAGTGTCACACATGTCCTGGAACGAGTTCAAGGAAGTATTCTCTCAGCAATACTGTCCTACCGATGAGAAGTGTCGTCTAGAGGCGAAGTTTCTGAACCTGACTCAAGGAACGAAAACGGTTACACAATATGCCGTTGAGTTCACCCGACTAAGCCTGTTCGCACCACATCAAGTTGACACAGAAGAGAGAAAGATAGCCCGGTTTGAGGCTGGTCTAGACTATGAGATTCGCCGAACCATGAGTGGGGTTCGGTTACAACTTTTGCTGGTTTACTGGAGGCTGCTCGAAATGTGGAGCAGATTGTTCTATTATCTGGATATGTCATAGGTTCAGCCGCCGCAACATCGACTCAACCGTCGCCGCCAAAAACGCAGCGGGAGTCTGGATCCTCCCGATTCTCTCCCCAATCTCATCAACAATCTTCATCACTCAAGGAGGGAAGGGCCTTTTCGGCCAGTTCTGAAATGAGGGACTGCAGGCGATGCAGAAAAGCACACTCTAGGGAGTGCAAGACACAATACATGTACTGCTTTTGCTGTGAGCAGAAAGGCCATCACTGGGAGCATTGTCCATGAAAAGATGCATGCTACAACTGCCATAGACTTGGCCATTTTGCAAGGGATTGCCCGAAACCCGCACGAGAACAGAATGTTCAATAATCAACGACAAGATCTTCTGCAGCATCCACTGCTCGCAGGGATCAATCTCAAAGGGCTCCAACAAGGGTGTTCCAAATCACAGCTGAAGAAGCAAAGGATGACCCGGAGGTGGTCACTGGTACGTTCTATTTTAATTCCATTCCTGCACGTATACTGTTTGATTCTGGAGCCAACCGTTTGTTTGTCTCCACTTCATTTGCTCGTCAATTCAATATGCCTACTTCCAAACTGCAATTTGTACTTGACATAGAGACTGCTAGCAACATGTTAGTTAAAGCAGATAAAGTGTATAGGAATTGCACATTGTTGGTAGAGGATGTAGTATTCAACATAGATCTAATTCCTTTAGAGTTTGGGGAATTTGATGTTATACTAGGCATGGACTGGTTGGTTCATAACGAGGCCCAGATTGTATGTAAGAAAAGAATGATCAAGATTACCACTCCCGAAGGTCGAGACATTTGCATTTATGGTGATAGACACAAAGGCGACTTGTGCCTTATTTCAATTGCAAAAGCCCGAAAGAATGTTGCCAAGGGTTGTTCTGCATATTTAGCCTACGCTGTCGATGCTAAGGCTGAAATTCAATCTCCTTCCACCGTTCCCGTTGTTTCAGAATTTCCAGATGTCTTTCCAGAAGATATCTCGGGATTGCCACCTGATCGTCAAGTGGAATTCCGCATTGACCTCATTCCCGGAGCTGCTCCAATAGCAAAGGCTCCTTATCGTTTAACCCCTGCTGAAATGCAGGAAATGATGAAACAATTACAGGAGTTGCTCGATAAGGGTTTCATACGCCCAAGTTCTTCTCCATGGGGCACTCCTGTGTTGTTTGTTAAGAAGAAAGATGGCACATTGCGTATGTGCATCGATTACAGAGAACTCAACAAAGTCACAATCAAGAACAAATACCCGTTGCCCCGGATTGATGATCTCTTCGACCAGTTACAAGGCGCAAGCTACTTCTCGAAGATTGATCTTCGTTCGGGTTATCATCAACTCAAAGTACATCAAAACGACATTCCAAAGACGGCTTTCAGAACTCGTTAGGGACTCTACGAGTTTCTGGTAATGCCATTCGGTCTCACAAATGCGCCGGTTGCTTTCATGGATCTCATGAACAGAGTCTGTTGGTCAATGCTCGACAAATCGGTCATCGTGTTCATCGATGACATTCTCATATATTCAAAGACCGAAGAGGATCATGCAGCACATCTGCGAGAATTACTAGAGTTGCTACGCAAAGAGCGACTTTACGCCAAATGCTCGAAATGTGAATTCTGGTTGAGGCAGGTACGTCTCCACATTCGAAACAATTTCCTGATCCTTATACTCAATCATAAACTCGTTATTAACTTGTGCTTACTCAATATTCCATTCAGATCCAATTCTTGGGGTACGTGATATCTGGTGCTGGGATTGCTGTTGATCTTGCAAAGATCGAAGCTATCCAGAACTGGGAATCACCTCGCAACACCTCCGAGATTCGTAGTTTTCTGGGATTGGCTGGTTACTACCGCCGATTCATCAAAGACTTCTCCAAAATCACCGTTCCGCTTACTAAGCTTACTCGCAAGAACACGACCTTCTTTTGGAAAGAAGAACAACAAGTGACTTTTGACAGATTGAAGAGACTGCTAAGTGAAGCACCAGTGTTAGCCCTGCGTGAAGGGAACGAGGACTTTGTAGTCTACACAGATGCATCAGGCATGGGTTTGGGTGCTGTTCTGATGCAAAGAGGAAATGTCATAGCATACGCTTCCAGACAGCTCAAACCACATGAGAAAGATTACTCTACTCATGATCTATAACTAACTGCTGTGACTTTCGCTCTCAAACTTTGGAGACATTATTTGTACGGAACCAAGTGTCAGCTCTTCACCGACCACAAGAGTTTGAAGTACACATTCAGTCAGAAGGACTTGAATATGAGACAGAGAAGGTCAATGGAGCTGATCAAAGACTATGACTGCGAAATTCTATATCATCCGGGGAAGGCCAATGTAGTGGCCGATGCCCTAAGCAGAAAAGCATACTGCAAGGCATACTACTATGCCTTGACTTCTACGATTCTGACGTCCACTATCATAGATGATGTAAGAGCTGCTCAATTGCAGGCTCTAAAGGAGGAGAATGTTAAAGACGAGAATATCAGAGTTCAACTTCCATTAATGCAAGATGATGGAACTGGACTCAAGGGTGTTTACGGCAGAGTTTGGGTTCCTAAGTTCGGGAACATGCGAGAAGTAATTCTTGCAGAAGCTCACCAATCCAAGTTCTCAATTCATCCTGGAAGCACAAAAATGTACAATGAATTGAAAGCCGACTTCTGGTGGCCAGGATTGAAAAGAGACATTGGACAATTTGTGGAGAAGTGTAGAACTTGCAGATTGGTCAAAGCAGAACACCAACAGCCCTATGGTAGTATGCAACCTCTTCCTATCCCAGAATGGAAGTGGGACCATATTACTATGGACTTCATAACAAAGCTTCCCGAAACACGTCGTCAACATGATGCTATTTGGGTCATTGTTGACCGTCTGACAAAGTCTGCTCACTTCATTCCAATCCGAGAAACCTATTCACTAGACCGTCTTGCCCAGATCTACGTCAATGAAATTGTCATTAGGCATGGTGTGCCTAAGTCTATTGTCTCTGACCGAGATAGTAGATTCACTTCCAACTTCTGGGCTGCTCTGCAAAACGATCTTCGTACTCGTATCGCAATGAGTACAGCTTACAGACCTCAATCTGATGGGCAGAGCGTAAGAACAATCTTAACTCTAGAAGACATGCTCAGAGCGTGTGTCATGGATTTGGGTGGTAACTGAGACGATCACCTCCCATTGGTTGAATTCTCCTACAACAATAGTTACCATTCGACTATCAAGATGGCACCGTTCGAATTCCTGTATGGCAGAAAATGTATGACTCCAACCTGTTGGAGGGAAACAGGAGAAACTCCAATAGCTGGTCTTGCCTTACTGCAAGAAACAAATGAAAAGATCCAACTCATTCGACAGTACATGAAAACGGCGCAAGATCGGCAATAGAATTATCACGATCGCCGTCATAAAGCAATAGAGTTTAAGAAGGATGATTGGGTGTACTTGAAGGTATCCCCAATGAAAGGTGTCACAAGATTCGTTAAGAGAGGAAAGCTATCACCTCGGTTCATAGGACCCTTCAAGATACTAGAAAGAGTTGGGAATCAGTCCTATCACTTGGACTTGCCGGAAGAGTTATCAGGTGTTCACCCGGTCTTTCACGTTGGACACCTAAGAAAGAGTCTGGTGCCCGAAAGGGAACCATGGGCTGATCATTCGGAAGTAAAGATTGACGAACGACTAAGGTTCATTGATGAGCCGGAGTGTATTCTAGAAACAAAAGTCAAGAAACTCCGCAAGAAGGAAATCAGGATGGTGCTGGTCAAGTGGAAGCATCATCGGGGAGCTAATCATACTTGGGAATCAAAAGAAGACATGAAGACTAAGTACCCAAGTTTCTTTAGCGCGGCATGACTTCGCGGACGAAGTATAGGCGTGGTGGAGCCCATGCTGTAACATCCCTATTTTTCAATTATATGTAATTTACAGCTTTAAGGATTTAATTATTGTGTTAAGGGATTATTATATCAATTTAAGTTAAATTTTGATCATATTATCAGTTAAGTAAGAAAATACGAAGTTGAGGGGTATAATGTGCAATTGGGTCAAAATAGAAATAAAAAGGGCAAAAGTCTTTCACCTTTCAAAATCCACTCTCTCACTACACTCTCTCTCTAGCCGACTCCCTCACTCTCTCTCTATCTCTCGAGTTTTATCAAGAACACCCAAGAACTCAACAATTTCAAGTGTAAAAGTTGGATTCAAGTTGCAATTTAGGAACTATAACTGCTGCAACAAACAATTTGAGGTAACATTTGCTCATATTTACGAATTCTTGAAGTTTTGGTTCGGTTTTTAGTGAAAACCGAATCATAAGATCTATGTTTCAATTGTTGATGCATGTTGGATATTAGTGTTGCAATGTTAAAATCGAGTGATGATAATGTTGTATACCAAATTTCAAATTCTAAGTCCACCTCTAAGTATGATTTCAGAGATTTTGTGTGTGTTTTAGTAGGTGTTCTTCGAACAAATGAAGAACATGAGATTAATTTGGTATATTTAAGTTGTAGTTTAAAGTATAAAGTGTTAAGATAGTGCTACTAAGCTCACATTTGCAATATTAGACTCTAAACATGTAAAAATGGTCCAAAAGTAAATTCTGGAAAATGTTAGAATTTTACCAAGTATGAAATCGGACTGATGATCCATCCGAATTCGGATCCCTACCCAGTTCGGACCATACTCAATCCGGACCAACTACAATTTCGGGTCCATCCCAATTCGGACTCCCAACCTAATTCGGACCTATAGTGACTTCGGACAACACCCATTTCGGACTTCACCCCAATTCGGACCCACTCTACTTCGGACCTCACCCAATTCGGACCATCCGGATTTCGGACCATCCGAATTCGGATGTGGTCCGAATTCAGTTAGAATTTCATTTAAATTACAGAATATAAGATTTAAGCAATTACTGACACAAAATCACTATTACACTTACTTTACAGATGATTGTGGTGTTATCAAAACACACATTGATTCAGAGACAAGTCACACTATACCAATCACTGTGAGTAACAGATTGTCATTCTAACATTTATTGTTTTTGCATTCATGTTTATATATTCGATGGCATGTTCACATTGTTCATACATCAATTGGCACTCATGATTACTTTGTTGTTATGATGCACACTCGTACTTGACATGTAACACACATGTAGCCAACGTTCATTTGAAAGTGCATCTATTTACATCATGCTTGCACTGCATGATCATTACTTCACAATCTGATGCGACCTGGACTGGGGCTGACAGCAGGCCACTGTCGGGGACTGATCATCCCACTCGTTATCCCGTCAGGTTCGGCACATCCCCGATCAGTATTTGAACTACCAACCCCATGCTAGCACTGCATGGTTTTCACATACACTGAGGCTTACACTGCCTTTTTTCACATACATGGGGCTTACACTGCCCATGGTTAAGCATTGCTTGTAAAGGAATATTTGTTGTTTGTATAATCTGTTATCTCACTAAGCTTTAGCTTACTGTTGACTCACCATGTTTTCAGGCAAAGGCAAAAGTATAGCTGGACCTTCCACTTAAGCAATTCACTTCAATATCCCGGAGACTTTAGAAGCTATTGGTACTTGAATCTAATAGCTTTGGGCTGGGATTACATTACTTTAAACAATTATGTTGATGTAATAGTTAGACTTAATCACTATAGACATGTATTCTATTGCTTTAGTGTGGATTTGCTTAATTCTAATTTAAGTATTCAATTTCAATTATCATGATTATTCATTGGGTTGTTTGTTGATCCTGGTGATTACAACTATAATATCAAAGCAAGAGGGTGTCACAGTAATAACTTTACGAATCCTGTATTTGTCCTAAATAGATTAGGACAGGTGTTTCACTCAGCGTAGATAAACTACAATTAAAAAAACTTCTTACCGTGGTTTATGCGTTGCAGAAATTTCGATCCTATCTGGTTCTCTTTAGGATGGTGGTTTTTACTGTTCATGTAGTTTTGAGATACATGTTCCACAATCAAGATGCTAAAGCACGTTTGATCCGATGGATTATCCTTCTCTAAGAGTTTGATATTGAGATTAAAGGCAAGAAAGGAGCTATGAATCTTGCGGTAGATCACTTGAGGAGATTAGAAAATTTGGATTTGCCTGATCTATATGAGTTTGAGTTTAAAGAGAAATTCCCGGATGAGTCCCTATGTGCAGTACAGGTAACAAATGAATGCCCATGATTTGCTGACTATGCAAACTACTTGGCCGGTTACGTGTTGGTTAAGGCTTTAGCTCGTCAACAAAAGAAGAAGTTCTTGCGAGATGTTATGAACTACTTCTGGGATGACCCTTGTCTACTATGGGTATGTGTCGATCAGATCATTCATTGTTGTCTGTTTGGTGATGAGGATTTCCAAATCTTATGTGAATGCCACCTAGTTCCTACAGGTGGTCATCACGATGCCAATACCACAGCTAAGAAAGTGTTTGATGCAGGTTTCTTCTAGCCGACGATATTCAAAGATACCCAAGATCTGTTTAAGAGTTGTGATGCATGTCAACATCAAGGAAACATTTCAAATTAGAATGAGATGCTTCTACAAACCTTTCAGGTATGTGAGATCTTTGACGTTTGGGGCATTGACTTTATGAGCCCTTTTCCTTCCTCTCGTGGTAATAGATACATCCTAGTTGTTTATGTTTCCAAATGGGTTGAAGCACAAGCTTTACCCACCAATGATGCTAGGGTTGTATGTTCATTCCTCAAGAAGCTTTTCACTCGATTCAATTCACCAAGAGCTATCATCAGTACTCGAGGTACTCATTTCTATAGCGTTCAGTTCGAGGTACTCAAGAAGCTTTTCATACACCGTCTAGCTACAGCCATTTCAAATCGGGGATTAAAAAGGATTCTTGACAGGAATGCAGGAGAGCATAGGAAGGGATTGTCAGATAAGTTAGATAATGTGATTTGGGCATTCCGAATGGTGTATAAGACTCCTATAGGTTGTACTCCTTATGTAACACCCCACATCGATGGAGAGGAGAAACTAATATGCCCATATAAGGGTGAGGTTGTCTCTATCCACCAATACGCGTTTTGGAGCGGACCTATGGCTTGGCCTCCAGAAACAAAACTGTACGGCTTTGGCCAAAGCGGACAATATCTTGTCTCGGGGTGGTCTGGGCTGTTAAAATTGGTATCAGAGCCAGGTACCGGGTCAATGTGCACAGCGGGGACATTATGTTCCCATTGGGGAGGGTTTGTAACATCCCACATCGGTGGAGAGGAGAAACCAATATGCCCATATAAGGGTGAGGTTGTCTTTATCCACCAAGATGCGTTTTAGGGCGGGCCTATGGCTTGGCTTCTAGAAACAAAACCGTGCGGCTTTTGCCAAAGCGGACAATATCTTGTCTCGGGGTGGTGTGGGCTGTTAATATTGGTATTTGATACGAAACTTGTAGAGTATTATTTGTTGTTGCTTGATTGATGATTCCCAATTGATTTCTTTTTGAAATTAGACTCCAATTGCTTAACAAGTTATAATTTTTAACTTGTATACTCTTTTACTTTTAATTTAACTTCAATAGTTATTCAACTCACAAATATGCACCAAATTAATATAAATAACGTAATTGTAATATCAAAGAATTAATTACATTTAATAAATTTAAAATTACATCATCAAAACTTAAATTGCAACATAAACGCCTGATTTAAAAAACAAGGTGTTACATTTATCAAATAATTAAACAATAAATTCTAAATAAATTTAATGCTCATCGTTCGATTTGTGATGCATCTCACATTTATCTATACAAAATGTATACAAATCTTCGATACGTCTTGTTCATCATCGTCACCAATAATTTTCAGTCATCTTCGTGTTCATCATTCATCATTTTTCCAGCTATAATCAAATGCATCATTACAAATAGTTTGACCACTCAACAAGCACTAAAAACATAAAAGAGTATGTATGATGGGCCCAGCCTTAATCATCACAGGAGGAGAGGAGAGAACGTCGACCATAAGGGAGACATCAGTTATTTCGATGTGAGCAGAGTGTCCATTTCCTTACTTAGACAAACCTTCGTTTAAAAAGTCTCTCCCCTCCCTCTGACTCTTCCCATACAAAGACTTTTCTTGAGTATCCAACGTTCTCACCTCGCCAACTTTGAAAGTATCAACCTTCTAACATTATCGAATTTGAAATCTCGGGTTTTGAAATTGATTCAGAAAAAAAACTCTTTTCATTGTCAGAAACAACATGATTTCTAACCTCTTGCATTGCATTACCATAACGAAAAGAGAAAATCATTCAAAAAAAAAAGAGTCATCATCTTTTTTTTCATTATCGTTTACGTTTCAAATGCATCATCATCTTCGATTATCTTTGTCTTCAACAATTCCCGACTATCTTAAAAATGCATCATTTCTTCGGCCATATTCATCATCATCTTCAGCCATCATCATGCATCGTGTTCGTCGTCAAAATGTTCATCGTCATGGTCGGATTCATTGTGTTCATTTTGATCTTGATTTTTCGTTATATGTGGTTTCACCTTCTGTTTTGGCCTCCAGGCCGTAACCCAGCATACAAACACATACATTTAGAAAATTCAAGTTTAATGCTCGATTTATCTCAATAACTTGTAGACTATTATTTATTGTTCCTTGATTGATGATTCCCAATTGATTTCTCTATGAAATTAGTCTCCAATTGCTTAACAAGTTATAATTTTTAACTTGTATACTCTTTTACTTTTAATTTAACTTGAATAGTTATTTAACTCACAAATATGCACCAAATCAATATAAATAACATAATTGTAATATCAAAGAATTAATTTCATTTAAAACATTCAAAATTACATCATCAAAACTTAACTTGCAACATAAACGCCTAATTAAAAAAACAAGGTCTTACAAAGTCAATTTACTTTTATACTAATTTAATATTTTATCAAATAATTAAACACTAAATTCTAAATAAATTTAATGCTTATCGTTCGATTTGTGATGCAACTCACATTTATCTATACAAAATGTATACAAATCTTCGATACATCTTGTTCATCATCGTCACCAAGAATTTTCAGTCATCTTTGTGTTCATCATTTATCATTTTTTCCACTATAATCAAATGAATCATTACAAATAGTTTGACCACTCAACAAGCGCAAAAAAGATAAAAGAGTATATATGATGGGCCCAGCCTTAATCATCACAGGGGGAGAGGAGAGAACGTCGACCATAAGGGAGACATCAGTTATTTCGATGTGAGCAGAGTGAACATTTCTTTTCATCGATTAACATTCGTTTAAAAAGTCTATCCCCTCCCTCTGTCTCTTCCCATTCAAAGACTTTTGTCGAGTAACCAACGTTCTCACTTCGCCAACTTTGAAAAGAGAGATCTGTATCAACCTTCTAACATTATCGAATTTGAAATCTCGGGTTATGAAATTGATTCAGAGAAAAAAAAAACTCTTTTCATCATCAGAAACAACATGATTTCTAACCTCTTGCATTTGCATTACCATAACGAAAAGAGAAAATCATTCCAAAAAAAGGATCATCATCTTCGTTTTCATTATCATTAACGTTTCAAATGCATCATCATCTTCGATTATCATTGTCTTCAACAATTCCCGACTATCTTAAAAATGCATCATTTCTTCGGCCATATTCATCCTCATCTTCGGCCATCATCTTGCATTGCGTTCCTCGTCAAAATGTTCATCATCATGGTCGGATGCATTGTGTTCATTTTCATCTTGAATTTTGGTTATATGTGGTTTCACGTTCAGTTTTGGCCTCCAGGCCATAACCCAACATACAAACACATACATTAAGATAATTCAAGTTTAATGCACATTTTATCTCAAAAACTTGTAGAGTATTATTTGTTGTTGCTTGATTGATAATTCCCAATTGATTTCTCTATGAAATTTGACTCCAATTGCTTAACAAGTTATAATTATTAACTTGTATACTCTTTTACTTTTAATTTACTTGAATAGTTATTTAACTCACAAATATGCACCAAATCAATATAAATAACATAATTGTAACATCAAAGAATTCATTTCATTTAAAACATTCAAAATTACATCATCAAAACTTAAATTGCAAAATAAACGCCTGATTAAAAAAGCAAGGTGTTACAAAGTCAATTTACTTTTATACTAATTTAACATTTTATCAAATAATTAAACAATAAATTCTAAATAAATTTAATGCTCATCGTTCGATTTGTGATGCATCTCACATTTATCTACACAAAATGTATACAAATCTTCGATACGTCTTGTTCATCATCATCACCAACAATTTTCAGTCATCTTCGTGTTCATCACTCATCATTTTTTCTAGCTATAATCAAATGCATCATTAAAAATAGTTTGACCACTCAAAAAGCGCAAAAAACATAAAAGAGTATGTATGATGGGCCCAACATTAATCATCACAGGGGGAGAGGAGAGAACGCCGACCATAAGGAAGACATCAGCTATTTCGATGTCAGCAGAGTGCCCATTTCCTTACTTAAACTAATCTTTGTATAAAAAGTCTCTCCCCTCCCTATGACTCTTCCCATACAAAGACTTTTGTTGTGTTACCAACATTCTCACTTCGCCAACTTTGAAAAGAGAGATATATATCAACCTTCTAACATAATTGAATTTGAAATCTCGGGTTTTGAAATTGATTCAGAAAAAAAAAAAAACTCTTTTCATCATCAGAAACAACATGATTTCTATCCTCTTGCATTGCTTCACCATAACAAAAAGAGGAAATCATTCCAAAAAAAAAACAAAGAGTCATCATCTTCGTTTTCATTATAGTTAACGTTTCAAATGCATCATCATCTTCGATTATCTTTGTCTTCAACAATTCCTGACTATCTTAAAAAAAGCATCATTTCTTCGGCCATATTCATCCTCATCTTCGGCCATCATCATGCATCGTGTTCGTCGTCAAAATGTTCATCATCATGGTCGGATGCATTGTGTTCATTTTCATCTTGAATTGTGGGTATATGTGGTTTCATCTTCAGTTTTGGCCTCCAGGCCGTAACCCAACATACAAACACATACACTAAGAAAATTCAAGTTTAATGCTCGATTTATCTCAATAACTTGTAGAGTATTATTTGTTGTTGCTTGATTGATGATTCCCAAATGATTTCTCTATGAAATTAGACTCCAATTGCTTAACAAGTCATAATTTTTAACTTGTATACTCTTTTACTTTTAATTTAACTTGAATAGTTATTTAACTCACAAATATGCACCAAATCAATATAAATAACATAATTTTAATATCAAAGAATTAATTTCATTTAAAACATTCAAAATTACATCATCAAAACTTAAATTGCAACATAAACGCCTGGTTAAAAAAACAAGGTGTTACAAAGACAATTTACTTTTATACTAATTTAATATTTTATCAAATAATTAAAAAATAAATTCTAAATAAATTTAATTCTCATCGTTCGATTTGTGATGCATCTCAGATTTATCTACACAAAATGTATACAAATCTTCGATACGTCTTGTTCATCATCATCACCAACAATTTTCAGTCATCTTCGTGTTCATCGCTCATCATTTTTTCTAGCTATAATCAAATGCATCATTAAAAATAGTTTGACCACTCAACAAGCGCAGAAAACATAAAAGAGTATGTATGATGGGCCCAACATTAATCATCACAGGCGGAGAGGAGAGAACGCCGACCATAAGGATGACATCAGTTATTTCGATGTGAGCAGAGTGCCCATTTCCTTACTTAAACTAACCTTCGTATAAAAAGTCTCTACCCTCCCTATGACTTTTCCCATACAAAGACTTTTGTTGTGTAACCAACATTCTCACTTCGCCAACTTTGAAAACAGAGATGTGTATCAACCTTCTAACATAATTAAATTTAAAATCTCGGGTTTTGAAATTGATTTAGAAAAAAAAACTCTTTTCATCATCAGAAACAACATGATTTCTATCCTCTTGCATTGCATCACCATAACGAAAAGAGGTAATCATTCAAAAAAAAAAAAGAGTCATCATCTTCGTTTTCATTTATCGTTACCGTTTCAAATGCATCTTCATCTTCGATTATCTTTGTCTTCAACAATTCCCGACTATCTTAAAAATGCATCATTTCTTCGGCCAAATTCATCCTCATCTTCGGCCATCATCATGCAGCGTGTTCGTCGTCAAAATGTTCATCATCATGGTCGGATGCATTGTGTTCATTTTCTTCTTGAATTGTGGTTATATGTGGTTTCACCTCCAGTTTTGGCCTCCAGGCTGTAACCTAACATATAAACACATACATAAAGAAAATTCAAGTTTAATGCTCGACTTATCTCAATAACTTGTAGAGTATTATATGTTGTTGCTTGACTGATGATTCCCAATTGATTTCTCTATGAAATTAGACTCCAATTGCTTAACTAGTTATAATTTTTAACTTGTATACTCTTTTTCTTTTAATTTAACTTGAATAGTTATTTAACTCACAAATATGCACCAAATCAATATAAATAACATAATTGTAATATCAAAGAATTAATTTCATTTAAAACATTCAAAATTACATCATCAAAACTTAAATTGCAACATAAACGCCTGATTAAAATAACAAGGTGGTACAAAGTCAATTTACTTTTATACTAATTTAATATTTTATCAAATAATTAAACAATAAAATCAAAATAAATTTAATGCTCATCGTTCGATTTGTGATGCATCTCACATCTATCTATACAAAATGTATACAAATCTTCGATACGTTTTGTTCATCATCGTCACCAACAATTTTCAATCATCTTCGTGTTCATCAGTTATCATTTTTTCCACTATAATCAAATGCATCATTACAAATAGTTTGACCACTCAACAAGCGCAGAAAACATAAATAAGTAAGTATGATGGGCCCAGCCTTAATCATCACAAAGGGAGAGGAGAGAACGTCGACCATAAGGGAGACATAAGTTTTTTCGATGTGAGCAGAGTGCCCATTTCCTTACTTAGACTAACCTTCGTTTAAAAACTTCGCCGACTTTGAAAAGAGAGATCTGTATCACCCTTCTAACATTATCGAATTTGAAATCTCGGGTTTTGAAATTGATTTAGAGAAAAAAAAACTCTTTTCATCATCAGAAAGAACATGATTTCTAACCTCTTGCATTGCATTACCATAACGAAAAGAGAAAATCATTTCAAAAAAAGGGTCATCATCTTCGTTTTCATTATCGTTTACGTTTCAAATGCATTATCATCTTCGATTATCATTGTCTTCAACAATTCCCGACTATCTTAAAAATGCATCATTTCTTCGGCCATATTCATCCTCATCTTCGGCCATAATCAAGCATCGTGTTCGTCGTCAAAATGATCATCATCATGGTTGGATGCATTGTGTTCATTTGCATTTTGAATTATGGTTATATGTGGTTTCACCTTCAGTTTTGGCCTCCAAGCCGTAACCTAACATATAAACACATACATAAAGAAAATTCAAGTTTAATGTTCGATTTATCTCAATAACTTATAGAGTATTATTTGTTTTTGCTTGATTGATGATTCCCAATTGACTTCTCGATGAAATGTGACTCCAATTGCCTAACAAGTTATAATTTTTAACTTGTATACTCTTTTACCCTTATTTTAACTTGAATAGTTATTTAACTCACAAATATGCACCAAATCAATATAAATAACATAATTGTAATATCAAAGAATTAATTACGTTTAAAACATTCAAATTTACATCATCAAAACTTAAATTGCAACATAAACGCCTAATTAAAAAAACAAGGTGTTACAAAGTCAATTTACTTTTATACTAATTTAATATTTTATCAAATAATTAAACAATAAATTCTAAATAACTTTAATTCTCATTGTTCGATTTGTGATGCATCTCATATTTATCTACACAAAATGTATACAAATCTTTGATACGTCTTGTTCATCATCATCACTAACAATTTTTAGTCATCTTCGTGTTCATCACTCATCGGCTATAATCAATTGCATCATTAAAAATAGTTGACCACTGATCGAGATGTCGTCAACTCGTCAAAAATAAACTCCAAATAACCTAAGTAGTTAGGGTAAGAGGGATCGAATCCACGAGGAACATGTGGTTATAGTTGCAGCGAAAACACAAATCTAAATACTTTACTTGAGCGAATAATGAAACTTAAGAATGAACATAAATTCAAACTTGAACGAAACAAGAATCACTAACTAGAAAGACTTTAGAACACTATAACACCAAACACTTAGGTTGTGATTATATGAATGAATGGATTACTTCTGGGTTTTATCACATAGAAAAGTAATTATATTCTATCTTTCATTAGGTTATACTCAAGATCACATAGACATGACCTATTTGCAATATTATCAATAAATCTTGGGCACGAATTATGTTTTCATCATCACTCGTCTTAACTCCTATTCTAGTTTGAGCTCGGCACGAACGATATGATTGCAATAACTCGTCTTACGATAATCAACAATAAAAGCATGAACACAAAAACACAATCGTATGATTAACTAATGAAAACCACATGGAATGTATCAATGTTATATAACAAAACTACTTGACAAAACATAAAAACTTCACTATTGATTATCCCCAGAAGTAACCGTGATGAGATTAGTCCTCCATAGCCTTCAAAGATTGCATCTTGATTTGTGAATACATCTTCAAAGCGTTGGATTGCCGAATGGTTGAAGCGGAATTGATCTTGACGTTGATTCCGTGTTAAACGGAGTTCCGGCGGTTGATAGAGGTGAAAGAGGGGCTTTGGATGTGTGTGAGAGATCTTTTGGACGTTCTATGATATCCCTATTTATAGATAACTCAAAATCCCAAAAGAATATATTGACGTTTAACCATTCTTTTTGAAAGATTCCGTCCGGACAGACTGATGGGGCTTTGGGCGGATTAGTCCGCTGAAGCTTTGACATTCTTCTGAAAACCTTCTGTTCTCGGACAGATTGATCGCCTTTTGGCAGATTGATCCGCTGCTCCTTTTCAAGTCTTTTCACTCCAAACAACACCAATTTTAGCCATTTGATTCCATTACCTAATTCAAACAAAATACTTATGAAAGTAGCATATATTCTATAAAAGAGATGCATTTACATGTGAATTGAGCATGAAAACCTTAATGTAAAATGCATCGATCAAACCTCCCCAACTTTCTCCTAACTCGTCCCGAGGTAGGCCTGGACATAATCAGGCTTAGGAATCCATCGTCATCTCTATTAGGAACAAAACGAAATCACCGGCTTTCAAATGACAATGGGTCCTTATTCTAATTTCAACCTTCTGCTCCATCAACTATCACATTCCATGCTTGACAAATAATGCTATCAAGAATCCATTTCCAAAACCCGCAATTCCCACCGCACCAGTTATTTAAATCCGACCTTTTTCGCTCAAGGTTACAAAAATGAGAGCTGACCTTAAGATGTTTGGGCTCATTGGCCTCTTTTCTTTATTTTATTACCAGTTTTCTTCTTTTCTTTCTTGTCTTTTTCTTTTTCACACAAGGATAGAACATGACTTTCTAGCAAGCCCGTGTAACGAGATTTCGACTAGCCGCTCCCAAACCAGTTGGCTTTAGGGGGCTGAGTGTTGAACACCCCTCGAGCTTACTTTCTTGAGCTTACTAGGCCACACCTTGGTATTTTTGAGGCTTTTTCGCACTTAAGTTATCAACTCACTTTTCTCCCCCTTATTGCATAGGCTCTGAATTTAAGGTTCCTGGGCGTCGGTTCAATTAGATTTTAAAATTTTCAACTTAATATCACTTTTAATCAAACACTTCATACAACAATTAACTTTACTTTAGGCATTAATTAAAAGTATGGACACCACTTACCATTATCAAGCCACCTTTTTCGTATTTTCCTAACAAAACATAACCTTGGGCCTAATTAGGATCATCATGTATGCCAAATGACCCACACCAGCCGACTCAAGAGAGGTTGGGACGCTACTTTACTTTCAAAAAAATTACATCACCATTCATTGAAAACTTAGTTCCATACTTTCCAGGGAAATCTCACTATATTTAACCCTACTAATGCATATGAATAAAGAAAACACTAAAAGGAAATAAAAGTAAACCAACATGCTTATCATATTCTAGAGGGAAAAAAATGGAACGATGTAACCTGATCAAAGAGGAGAGGTCACATCATTGAGTCTGTCTTTGCTAAGTCGCTCTTCCAAGAAAGCTCGATCAGTCTATATTTCAACCCCTCCCCAACTTTAAGCATCGCATTGTCCTCAATGCACTCTTATCATTGTGAGCTCATATTTGAATTAACAAGTTGGCTTGAAACACAAACAAAATTAAAAAGGAATTGCAACACGAATCAATACAATAAAAAAAACTTGCAAAATTTTTTAAAGAAGACTATAAATAAAAACTAAGCCACACTTTCGCAGGGATCGCGATTGCACTTAGCACGTGCAATAAGCCTTTTAAACCCCTAGGTGATCCCTAGTGGACGAGTGGAGTCTCGTGAGGGTTTTCAGTGAACACACCCTCAAAGTTTAACGGGTTGCCTCCCGGACAGTGCTAAGTTTAAAGTCTTCAGCCGGACTTTTACCTATTCCATCACGGTGGTTTGGAGAATTTTTCACCTACGTTACCCGGATATGAACGTGAATGTCTCCTCAAGATCAATGCTCCATCGGCGGCATCATACATAATATTACTCGGCTCAGTACGTTTTTCCTCCTCAACAATTTCTCTGATGAATTGCTCGGTTAAGTTGCCCACGGTGTTTGCGAGAGTTTCAATACGATCGGAGTTAGCCTTAATAGTCTTGGAATTTTCCTCTACATCTAATCTTTGACTCCTGCTCTCCTCTTCTTGTGGTCCTGTAATATCAGAAGAAGTAATCATAGGTAAGGTTTCACTTGGCCCAAGAATTGCATACTTAAGATGAGAAGGGAGAGTTTTGAGTTCAGAGTTAGGAGGATTCTCCAAAGATGGTTTCAATGGTGGATTGAAGTAAATTGGAAGTGACTCGACTTTGTGCGTCCATGGAGGTTCCTTTTTCTCAAATGAGCTCATTACCGCTTTATGAATCACCTGAACCTCTTTTAAGTCTGCAAGGTCATCCCTATCAAAACAAAAGTAATGCTTCAAAGCATCATCAGTAAGCATACATGGCATAAATGTGTGCACAGTATCATTAAAAGTATCTGCCATATAACACTCACTTTCCATTGGTGCATTTATCAAGGAATTAAAGACATTTAACCTCATTTTCCTATTACCGAAAGTGATGTCCATTGCCCCAGATCGGCAATTAATTTGTGCATTCACTGTTGCCAAGAAAGGGCGACCTAGGATGATTTGGGGTTGACAATCTTTAACTGTAGTCTCCGTATCTAAAACCAAAAAGTCAACGGGATAATAAAAGTCCTCTACTTTAACAATCACATCGGCCAACACACCCCGAGGAATTTTAGTAGATCGGTCTGCTAACTGTAAAATTACATCAGTTTGTTGTAGCATACCAAGATCATATCTATCAAACACATTCCCTGGGAGTATATTTACACTAGCTCCTAAATCAAGAAGCGCCTTTTTTATTTGAATGTTGCTCATTGTGATTGATATTAAAGGCGTTCCAGGATCTTTGAGTTTAGGTGGAAGAGAATTTGATAAAATGGCACTAGCATGTTCCATCAGTTCAATTTTTTTGGGCATTGAAGCTTGAAGTTTGTACTTTTGAATGCATAAATCTTTTAAAAATTTAGCATATGACGGAACTTGTTATATCAATTTGATAAGGGGAACATTAACTTTAACTTGATTGAATATTTCCCACATATCTTCAGTCTTTGGTCCTCTCTTCCCGAATGGAAAGGAGGCCGGTTTCTCTAAAGCTGAGGGGAAGGGTACCAGAGAAGAACTTGTACCCCCCTCCCCAACTTTAGGTGCCAGTTTATCACATTCTTTATCCTTCTTTTTATCTTGTGTTTCTGTTGGCTTTGGTTCATCGTATACTACTTCACAATCATCATCAGTATCATTAGGATTAGGCATACGTACCTTATTATCCACTATCTTACCACTACGTAAAGTGATTACCTCATTCAGTTGTTCCTTACCGGCTCACTGATGTGAAGGATTTACCGTTGTGGAGCTCGGAAGGCTTCCCTCATCTCTTTTACTCAGTTTCTCTGCTAATTGACCCACTTGCTTCTCCAGTGCTGCAATAGACTTGGAATTTGCACTCATCTCTTGATGTGTTTGGGTCGTCTTTTTATCAAGGAATGTTAAGTACTCCATGATCTTATCAAGCTTTTGCTCCACACTACTCTCATCTCCTCTATCTTGATTCCCACTTTGACCTGAACTCTGTCCATGAAACTGTTGTTGTGGCCATTGCTGGTATTGCTGTCGGCTTTGGTTAGCAGAACCACCCCCATCGTATCGTGGCTTAGCATTATAAGGCTCATCATTCATCCAACGAAAGTTTGGATGATCTCTCCACCCTGGATTATAGGTATTAGAATATGGATCATACTTTCGCTGAAATCCTTGTGCCTCATTGACTTGTTCATTCGATGGAGCATTGAATTGAAGACAGTCATCCCCTTTGTGAGACGGGTCTCCACATAATGAGCACGAATCTTGTACCTGCAAGACAGAAACACTACTTTTCCCCATATTTTGAATTATGAAGTCAAGCTTCTTATGAGTATCAGATATAGATGTATTAACTTCATTTTTCCAATTTAGATCTAATCTTGAAGCAGCATGAAGTGTGGCAGCAGGCTTCCGTCGAGTGGATGAGGCTTGAGTATTTAAATCCTCATACAATGTTTCTAATAATCTCCAAGCATCCTCACCCTCTCGACTTAAGAAGCCACCTCCACTCGCAGCATTAATCATTTGTCTGCTAAAAACATCTATCCCATAAAAAAACGTTTTCACTAATTGCCGACAAGGAATAACATGATGCGGGCATGATCGTAGCATTTCTTTGAGACGATCAAATGCTTCATGAAATTCTTCGCCTGGTAATTGTGAAAAATCATGAATTTGTTTTCGAACCTCACTAGTTTTACTGATGGGATAGTACTCATGTAAAAATTGTTTTTGCATATCATCCCACGTAGTAATGCTACCCGCGGGAAGCGATGCAAACCATTGACTTGCTCTATCTTTTAAAGAAAAAGGGAAAAGACGTAACCTTAAATCATTCCGTGTCATACCTCTAATCTGGTTAAGATTGCACATTCTCAGAAATTCGTAGAGGTGTTGGTATGGCTCTTCAATAGCAGTACCCCTATAGATTGGTAAATTGCTCACAACTTGGGGTCGAATATCTATAGTCAGATTTTCTCCTTCCGGGTAAACTATGGGTGATGGATCATCATAAGTATCCGGCTGGAAATAAGATGCAACTGGACGTCCTTGAGGACCTACTACATTATCGTTTCGATCTCCCATTCTAGCACTAGTCGATGTTCCTTCGTCCAGAGGCTTTTCTTCAGGGAACAATGGTCCTTGTCGCTTCTTTTTAGATTCTCCTTGCTCCCTCAATGACTTACGAATACTACGAACTGTTCTCTCCAACTCTGGTGCGTATTGTAGTGGGAAATCACGTCCACAATGACGTGTGTGCATGCAATGATATATAACCTGAAAACAAGAAAAATAAAGAAAGCAAAAGCAAGTAAACTAATTCTATGAAAGATAAAAACTAATCTTTTTGGATTTTTTAATTTAATACTAAAAAAATGAAAACAAACAAAATCGCTTTCCTATAAGCGCACTAGTTCCCCGGCAATGGCGCCAAAATTTGATCGAGATGTCGTCAACTCGTCAAAAATAAACTCCAAATAACCTAAGTAGTTAGGGTAAGAGGGATCGAATCCACGAGGAACATGTGGTTATACTTGCAGCGAAAACACAAATCTAAATACTTTACTTGAGCGAATAATGAAACTTAACAATGAACATAAATTCAAACTTGACCGAAACAAGAATCACCAACTAGAAAGACTTTAGAACACAATAACACCAAACACTTAGGTTGTGATTATATGAATGAATGGATTACTTCTGGGTTTTATCACATAGAAAAGTAATTATATTCTATCTTTCATTAGGTTATACTCAAGATCACATAGACATGACCTATTTGCAATATTATCAATAAATCTTGGGCACGAATTATGTTTTCAGCATCACTCGTCTTAACTCCTATTCTAGTTTGAGCTCGGCACGAACGACATGATTGCAATAACTTGTCTTACGATAATCAACAATAAAAGCATGAACACAAAAACACAATCGTATGATTAACTAAGGAAAACCACATGGAATGTATCAATGTTATATAACAAAACTACTTGACAAAACATAAAAACTTCACTATTGATTATCCCCAGAAGTAACCGTGATGAGATTAGCCCTCCATAGCCTTCAAAGATTGCATCTTGATTAGTGAATACATCTTCAAAGCGTTGGATTGCCGAATGGTTGAAGCGGAATTGATCTTGACGTTGATTCCGTGTTAAACGGAGTTCCGGCGGTTGATAGAGGTGAAAGAGGGGCTTTGGATGTGTGTGAGAGATCTTTTGGACGTTCTATGGCATCCCTATTTATAGATAACTCCAAATCCCAATGGAATATATTGATGTTTATCCATTCTTTTTGAAAGATTCCGTCCGGACAGACTGATGGGGCTTTGGGCGGATTAGTCCGCTGATGCTTTGACATTCTTCTGAAAACCTTCTGTTCTCGGCAGATTGATCGCCTTTTGCGCAGATTGATCCGCTGCTCCTTTTCAAGTCTTTTCACTCCAACACCAATTTTAGCCATTTGCTTCCATTACCTAATTCAAACAAAATACTAATGAAAGTAGCATATATTCTATAAAATAGATGCATTTACATGTGAATTGAGCATGAAAACCTTAATGTAAAATGCATCGATCAACCACGCAACAAGCACAGAAACAATAAAAGAATAGGTATGATGGCCCCAGCCTTAATCATCACAGGGGGAGACGAGAGAACGTCGACCATAAGGAAATGTGAGCAGAGTGCCCATTTCCTTACTTAAACTAACCTTCGTTTAAAAAGTCTCTCCCCTCCCTATGACCCTTCCCATACAAAGACTTTCTTGTGTAACCAAGGTTCTCACTTCGCCAACTTTGAAAAGAGAGATGTGTATCAACCTTCTAACATAATCGAATTTTAAATCTCGGGTTTTGAAATTGATTCAGAAAAGAAAACTCTTTTCATCATCAGAAACAACATGATTTCTATCCTCCTGCATTGCATTACCATATTGAAAAGAGGAAATCATTCAATAAAAAAAGAGTCATCATCTTCGTTTTCATTATCGTTAACGTTTGAAATGCATCATCATCTTCGATTATCTTAGTCTGCAACAATTCCCGACTATCTTAAAAATGCATTCATTTCTTGGCCATATTCATCCTCATCTTCGTCCATCATCATGCATCGTGTTCATCGTCAAAATGTTCATCATCATGGTCGGATGCATAGTGTTCATTTTCATCTTGAATTGTGCCTATATGTGGTTTCACCATCAGTTTCGGCCTCCAGGCCGTAACCCAACATACAAACACATACGTTAAGAAAATTCAAGTTTAATGCTCGATTTATCTCAATAACTTGTAGAGTATTATTTGTTGTTGCGTGACTGATGATTCCCAATTGATTTCTCTATGAAATTAGACTCCAATTGCTTAACAAGTTATAATTTTTAACTTGTATACTCTTTTTCTTTTAATTTAACTTGAATAGTTATTTAACTCACAAATATGCACCAAATCAATATAAATAACATAATTGTAATATCTAAGAATTAATTTCATTTAAAACATTCAAAATTACATCATCAAAACTTCAATTGCAACATAAACGCCTGATTTAAAAAACAAGGTGTTACAAAGTCAATTTACTTTTATACTAATTTAATGCTCATCGTTCAATTTGTGATGCATCTCACATCTATGTATACAAAATGTATACAAATCTTCGATACGTTTTGTTCATCATCGTCACCAACAATTTTCAATCATCTTCGTGTTCATCAGTTATCATTTTTTCCACTATAATCAAATGCATCATTACAAATAGTTTGACCACTCAACAAGCGCAGAAAACATAAATCAGTAAGTATGATGGGTCCAGCCTTAATCATCACAGGGGGAGAGGAGAGAACGTCGACCATAAGGGAGACATCAGTTATTTCGATGTGAGCAGAGTGCCCATTTCCTTACATAGACTAACCTTCGTTTAAAAAGTCTCTCCCCTCCCTCTGACTCTTCCCGTTCAAAGACTTTTGTTGAGTAACCAACGTTCTCACTTCGCCAACTTTGAAAAGAGAGATGTGTATCAACCTTCTAACATTATCAAATTTGAAATCTCAGGTTTTGAAATTGATTCAGAAAAAAAAACTCTTTTCATCATCAGAAACAACATGATTTCTAACCTCTTGCATTGCATTACCATAATGAAAAGAGGAAATCATTCAAAAAAAAAGAGTCATCATCTTCGTTTTCATTATCGTTAACGTTTCAAATGCATCATCATCTTCGATTAACTTTGTCTTCAACAATTCCCGACTATCTTAAAAATGCATCATTTCTTCGGCCATATTCATCCTCATCTTCGGCCATCATCATGCATCGTGTTCGTCGTCAAAATGTTCATCACCATGGTCGGATGCATTGTGTTCATTTTCATCTTGAATTGTGGTTATATGTGGTTTCACCTTCCAGGCCGTAACCCAACATACAAACACATACATTAAGAAAATTCAAGTTTAATGCTCGATTTATCTCAATAACTTGTAGAGTATTATTTGTTGTTGCGTGACTGATGATTCCCAATTGATTTCTCTATGAAATTAGACTCCAATTGCTTAACAAGTTATAATTTTTAACTTGTATACTCTTTTTCTTTTAATTTAACTTGAATAGTTATTTAACTCACAAATATGCACCAAATCAATATAAATAACATAATTGTAATATCAAATAATTAATTTCATTTAAAACATTCAAAATTACATCATCAAAACTTTAATTGCAACATAAACGCCTGATTAAAAAAACAAGGTGTTACAAAGTCAATTTACTTTTATACTAATTTAATATTTTGTCAAATAATTAAATAATAAATTCTAAATAAATTTAATGCTCATCGTTTGATTTGTGATGCACCTCACATTTATCTACACAAAATGTATACAAATCTTCGATACGTCGTGTTCATCATCGTAACCAACAATTTTCAGTCATCTTCGTGTTCATCACTCGTCATTTTTTCCAGCTATAATCAAATGCATCATTAAAATAAGTTTGACCACTCAACAAGCGCAAAAAACATAAAAGAGTATGTATGATGGGCCCAGCCTTAATCATCACAGGGGGAGAGGAGAGAACGTCGACCATAAGGGAGACATCAGTTATTTCGATGTGAGCAGAGTGCCCATTTCTTACTTAAACTAACCTTCGTTTAAAAAGTCTCTCCCCTCCCTCTGACTCTTCCCATACAAAGACTTTTGTCGAGTAACCAACGTTCTCACTTCGCGCACTTTGAAAAGAGAGATGTGTATCAACCTTCTAACATTATCAAATTTGAAATCTCAGGTTTTGAAATTGATTCAGAAAAAAAAAAACTCTTTTCATCATCAGAAACAACATGATTTCTAATCTCTTGCATTGCATTACGATAACGAAAAGTGGAAATCATTAAAAAAAAAGAGTCATCATCTTTGTTTACATTATCGTTAACGTTTCAAATGCATCAACATCTTCGATTATCTTTGTCTTCAACAAATCCCGACTATCTTAAAAATGCATCATTTCTTCGGCTATATTCATCCTCATCTTCGGCCATCATCATGCATCGTGTTTGTCGTCAAAATGTTCATCATCATGGTCGGATGCATTGTGTTCATTTTCATCTTGAATTGTGGTTATATGTGGTTTCACCTGCGGTTTTGGCCTCCAGGCCGTAACCCAACATACAAACACATATTTTAAGAAAATTCAAGTTTAATGCTCGATTTATCTCAATAACTTGTAGAGTATTATTTGTTTTTCCTTGATTGATGATTCCCAATTGATTTCTCTATGAAATTAGATTCAAATTTCTTAACAAGTTATAATTTTTTAACTTGTATACTCTTTTACTTTTAATTTAACTTGAATAGTTATTTTACTCACAAATATGTACCAAATCTATATAAATAGAATAATTGTAATATCAAAGAATTAATTTCATTTAAACATTCAAAATTACATCATCAAAACTTAAATTGCAACATAAACGCTTGATTAAAAAAACAAGGTGTTACAAAGTCAATTTACTTTTATACTAATTTAATATTTTATCAAATAATTAAACAATAAATTCTAAATAAATTTAATGGTCATCGTTCAATTTGTGATGCATCTCACTTCTATCTACACAAAATGCATACCAATCTTCGATACGTTTTGTTCATCAACGTCACCAAGAAATTTCAGTCATATTCGTGTTCATCATTTATCATTTTTTCCACTATAATCAAATGCATCATTACAAATAGTTTGACCACTCAACAAGCACAGAAAACATAAAAGAGTAAGTATGATGGCCCCAGCCTTAATCATCACAGGGGGAGAGGAGAGAACGTCGACCATAAGGGAGACATCAGTTATTTCGATGTGAGCAGAGTGCCCATTTCCTTACTTAGACTAACCTTCGTTTAAAAAGTCTCTCCCCTCCCTCTGACTCTTCCCGTTCAAAGACTTTTGTTGAGTAACCAACGTTCTCACTTCGCCAACTTTGAAAAGAGAGATGTATATCAACCTTCTAACATTATCAAATTTGAAATCTCGGGTTTTGAAATTGATTCAGAAAAAAAACTCTTTTCATCATCCGAAACAACATGATTTCTAACCTCTTGCATTGCATTACAATAACGAAAAGAGAAAATCATTCCAAAAAAGGGTCATCATCTTCGTTTTCATTATCGTTTACGTTTCAAATGCATCATCATCTTTGATTAACATTGTCTTCAACAATTTCCGACTATCTTAAAAATGCATCATTTCTTCGGCCATATTCATCATCATCTTCGGCCATCATCATGCATCGTGTTCGTCGTCAAAACATTCATCATCATGGTCGGCTGCATTGTGTTCATTTTCATCTTGAATTTTGGTTATATGTGGTTTCACATTCAGTTTTGGCCTCCAGGCCGTAACCCAACATACAAACACATACATTAAGAAAATTCAAGTTTAATGCTCGATTTATCTCAATAACTTGTAGAGTATTATTTGTTGTTCCTTGATTGATGATTCCCAATTGATTTCTCTATGAAATTAGATTCCAATTGCTTAACAAGTTATAATTTTTAACTTGTATACTATTTTACTTTTAATTTAACTTGAATTGTTATTTTACTCACAAATATGTACCAAATCTATATAAATAGAATAATTGTAATATCAAAGAATTAATTTCATTTAAACATTCAAAATTACATCATCAAAACTTAAATTGCAACATAAACGCCTAATTAAAAAAACAAGGTGTTACAAAGTTAATTTACTTTTATACTAATTTAATATTTTATCAAATAATTAAACAATAAATTCTAAATAAATTTAATTCCCATCGTTCGATTTGTGATGCATCTCACATTTATCTACACAAAATGGATACAAATCTTCGATACGTCGTGTTCATCATCGTAACCAACAATTTTCAGTCATCTTCGTGGTCATCACTCGTCATTTTTTCCAGCTATAATCAAATGCATCATTAAAAATAGTTTGACCACTCAACAAGCGCAGAAAACATAAAAGAGTATGTAAGATGGGCCCAGTCTTGATCATCACAGGGGGAGAGGAGAGAACGTCGACCATAAAGGAGACATCAGTTATTTCGATGTGAGCAGAGTGCCCATTTCCTTACTTAAACTAACCTTCGTTTAAAAAGTCTCTCCCCTCCCTCTGACTCTTCCCATACAAAGACTTTTTTTGAGTAACCAACGTTCTCACTTTGCCCACTTTGAAAAGAGAGATGTGTATCAACCTTCTAACATTATCGAATTTAAAATCTCGGGTTTTGAAATTGATTCAGAAAAAAAAACTCTTTTCATCATCAGAAACAACATGAATTCTAACCTCTTGCATTGCATTACCATAACGAAAAGAGGAAATCATTCAAAAAAAAAAGAGTCATCATCTTCGTTTTCATCATAGTTAACGTTTCAAATGCATCATCATCTTCGATTATCTTTGTCTCCAACAACTCCCGATTATCTTAAAAATGCATCATTTCTTCGGCCATATTCATCCTCATCTTCGGCCATCATCATGCATCGTGTTCGACGTCAAAATGTTCATCATCATGGTCGGATGCATTGTGTTCATTTTCATCTTGAATGTGTTTATGTCAGAATCATCATGCACATCTTGTGTGTGTGTGTATAGGGTTGGGTTCCGGTAAGAACCCTCAATTCCATAAGAACGTGAGAACCACTCCAAAATGCACAAATTTGTACATCAAATGCACAAATTTGAAAATTAAACTTATAACTTACAATAATTGTTGATATTTAATACTAAAAAATATGATAATTTAACATTATAATTACCTTTCTAACTTAAATTCATTAAATTATACACTAAATGCACAATTTTAAACTTTAAATGCACAAATTTTATCAAATGCATAAATTTGTACATAAAATGGACAAATACATCACTAATGTGTAAATATTTACATGAAATGTATAGATTTATCAAATGTAATAATTTTAGTATCAAACGCACGATATTATACATTGGATGCATAATTTTTAAAGTGGTTCTCACGTTCTCACGAAATAAAGGAGTTTTCATGTGAACCCAACCCTATATATATATATTGTGAAATTGTATATAATATAAAAGTTTGTGGATCATTAGAATTTAATGTTTCTAAATCAACCTTTTTAGTTTTTCTAAAACTGAAATAATAATGGTTAATTTTGATTGAAATATTTAAAAGTAACTAATTGAAAATATTTATTTTAACTAAAAAACTTATGCTAATAACAACGACTAAATATCATTGCTAATTTGAGGTGTAATTCTTCCTCTAATATCTAGATACATAGCAACAACTAAATATCATTGCTAAAATAGAGATTGAATTTTTGCTCCCCCTTTTTATGTAATTAGCAACCACCTAATTATAGTTGTTAGTTGAGGAAATAAGTTTATTGCATTAAGCAATGAACTTAGTCGTTGCTAATTATAATAAAACAATTGTTAAATGCTTTTAAAATATTATTTTTGTCTAATTTAGCAATGACTTTTGCTGGATATTTAGTTGCAAAAAACTAGCAAAAATTTTCCTTAGTGTTTTTGCTAATTAGTGATTAATGTAGCAACGAAAATTCGTTGCTAAATTCTATAATAACTTTTGTGCATTCTGTTGCTAATTCCGTTGCTAATTAAAGATATTAGCAACGACACATGCAAAAAATTAGCGAAAACTTTTCTCTTATGTTTTTGATAATTAGAGATGAATGTAGCAACAAATATTCGTTGCTAAAAATTATAATAACTTTTGTGCATTCCGTTGATATTTCGTTTCTAATTGAAAATATTAGCAACGACACATGCATGATTGTTAAAAATTCGTTGCAGTTTGCAGTTTTTCTAGTAGTGATTCCAACCTAGTACGAAAATCACCTATATTATTATAGCATCCATACAATAAACCATATAGAATTTGAACAAAACGTTCAGGTAATCATAAACATGACTACATAAGTTTATTATTTAAAGGGTTTATTATGAAAAAAACCAACATGTTTTCACGTTTTTTGCGTTTTCGTCCCTCCATGTTATTTTTTCCATAAAAAACCTCAAGTTATTCTTTTTTTATTGGTTTAGTAAAATTTGGACATTAGAAACTGGTTTTTCATGTTTTTAAAACCGAGTTCACAAATTATAACCGAGGTCTAATGTCCAAACTTTCACTAAACCAATATGAAAATAATAACTTGAGGTTTTTTTATGGAAAAAAATAACATGGAGGGACGAAAACGCAAAAAACGTGAAAACATGTTGGTTTTTTTTAATAATAACCCCTTATTTAAATTATCAACCTGCGTCCAAGTTACCTATATTGGATTAAAAATGCAATAACTTAAGGTAGTTTAAGTTTTATTTTGCAACTATCTTATTTGTATTAAATTTTATGACATTCATGTAGTGTGGGTTGCCGATTGTTGGGCAAACGTAGGAGTTCATATATATGTCATTACTAAAATATACCCGTCCAATGTTGATCTAGTAGAGATTAATTTTGGATTGTCCCCGTTTTGGGACTGCTTTTTGAATACTTTGTCTCATTTAGGATATGAATACATATTAACATATTGAGTATTTAAGAAAAATACTCGGTTTACATTTCTCTTTGCTCCTACGGGTTTGCATTTTATGCGCATACTAGGGGAGTTGAAGGGAAATGCTGTCGATTTTTTCTTAAATACTCAATATTTTAATATGTCTTCATATATGTGTAACACCCCTCCCGATCCGAGAAATGCCACGTCAATCCCATATCATAGATGGCAGCATCGCAGGCAATCTATGATATACACGTCATAGGATAATGCAGATCACGGATAATTAAAAACTTTAAACACAAAGGTAAATGCATTTCAGTACATTCACAATCCCAGATTAAACTAACATAACATCCCTGATCATCAGACAACATACTAATACAATATCCCAAAACACTATCACATGCAATTCTAAACAAAACACTAAACAATTACAGGTCTTCTAATTGATCCCAGCTCTATCTCTGCGGCTGCTGCTGAGATCCCTTCTGATTCCCTGAACATGTAAGACTTGAAGAAGTGAACTATAAAGCCCGTGAGCACGCGAGGGTTAGACACTGCACATAAACACATAGCACATAGTACACACAATCCTTGTCCCTGTCTCCCAACACGCATCTAAGGTATAATACAAAAGTATGAGATCTCGACCCAGCACTATCCCTGTGGGGACCCTTCCCCGGCTAACACACCGCACACAGCAGTGACTAGCAATAACCCTGTAGCACAGGAGCGACCTGGCTACAGGCCCTGCCGTATATATACGCCCCAAAGACTGTTAGGGATAGTCAACCCGCGCGATCCCTTATCGCGACTCACTGTCCGTATGGAACCCATCACGGACCCCTGGAATCGATCTCATATCTCATACGCAACACGTATAAAGGATAGAAATATACCTGAGGTTCACGTTCCTGTCTCATATAAATATATCACGCACAATGATAGCAACACGACTAAAATCATAAAACACGGCGCGCCTTTAGAAAAGAACTCGAGTACTCACCTGACTGATTTCCGGAACTTTGGCCTCCCTGATCAAACCCGGTCAGCTGTCCCGAAACCCAAACAAAACCCGACCCGAAACAATCCCGAAGGAACCGGACACAAATTCGACCCAAAACCCACTTATGAGACTCAAACCGGAATTCCCCAGCAGCAACCTGGTCACGCCGCGGACCCCCTGTAGGTCGCGCCGCGACAATGCGGTTGTCTGCACCCCTGACCAGCGATTTCCATGGCTGCCCATGAGGTTTACTCCTCACACATACGATTTCCAGCCCCAAATAAACACAAAAATCACAACATATCAGTCTCTTACAACATAGGAACTACTTCACACAATCTCCACAACATATAACTCAAATTTAAACCTCTAGATTGAAGCTCTCTTACCTTGAAGTCCAATAACACAATTATAAGGAAGATGATGAACACAATTTCAGCAATAATTCTCTGAATTAGCAGCTATCCCTTGCTGGAGCTCACACAAACACACATATACACACTTTAGGTTTCTTTCAAGTGAAGGAAAAGAGAAAAGGGATAAGCACGTATATATTTTTCTATTTCGGCCGATCCCGAACCCATTAATCCGAACCCAATATCACATTTTCAATATTTAATTTAATCCCGTGATCCCAAATATAATAATTCATTTGCTAAAATTATAACCCGGTGACACGCAATCCCAACCCCGACGCGTATCATCCACGAAACGGGATATAATTGGACCAACCCAATATAATTAGAATAGTTATCCACTAAAATAAATCCACGTACCAGGTCTAAAGACGGATGTTACAAATCCTCCCCTCTTAAAGAGATTCCGTCCCAGAATCTACCTCGAGTTCTGAAACAGGTGAGGATATCTCGATCGCATCTCTGACTCGGTCTCTCAGGTGGCGTTGGTACCCTTATGATGTCTCCACTGAACTAGTACCAAGGCAATCTCTTTATTCCTCAGCTTTTTGATCTTTCTATCCGTAACGGCCTCGGGCTGCTCTACATATCGCAGCTGATCATCGACTGTAAGCTCGGATAGCAGCACATACTAATCATCTTTACCAAGACACTTCCAGAGATGACTCACGTGAAAGGTATCGTGCACACCGGCTAACTCTGGAGGCAATCACAGCCGGACTTAGCTTTGCACAATGCCTGAACTGGATAACCCCTTTCCACGGCGACACCTTTAGCAACACTCGATCCCCAACACTGAACTCTAGCTCTTTCAAACGACGATCGGCATAGCTCTTTTGACGGCTCTGGGCGACCCTCATATGCTCCCGAATCACGGCCACCTTATCACTGGTCTATTGCAGTAGCTGCGGTCCACTAATAGGTCGCTCACCGACCTCGCCTCAACACACATGGGATAGGCACTTGCGCCCATACAGTGCCTCAAATGGAGCCACCTTGATTATGGCGTGATAGCTGTTAATATAGGTGAACTCGACCAACGGCAAATGCACGTCCCAGTTACCACTGAAGTCGATAGCACATGCTCGCAACTTATCCTCGAAGGTCTGGTTAGTGCACTCGGTCTGCCCGTCTGTCTGCGGTCTGTACGCCGTGCTCAACTGAACCCTGGTTCCCAATTCCCACTTGAAACTCTACCAAAATCGAGATGTAAACCGCGTATCTCTGTCCGAAGTAATCGACATCGGAATCCCATGTCATCATACCATCTCATTAATGTACAGTCTCGCTAGCTGATCCATAGTGATAGTACCCCGAACGGCTAAGAAATACGCACTCTTCGTTAGTCGATCCACTATTACCCAGATCACGTCGTTCCCGCAGATCGTGCGTGGAAGTCTCACAATGAAATCCATCATAATGTGGTACCACTTCGACTCGGGCATCTCTAACGGCTGTAGATGACCGTGTGGCATCTGATGCTCGGCCTTGACCCTCAGACACGTCATACACTGCTATACATATTGGCCTACATCCCTTTTCATTCCTGGCCACCAGTAGAACTCACGGAGATCACGGTACATCTTAGTACTCGCCGGATGAATAGATAGTCTCGATCTGTGCGACTCATCAAGAATCAACTTCCGCAGATTCCCAACCCTCGGGACCCAGACCCTATCAAGGAACATATACAGCCCTCGATCATCCTGATCTATGCCTTAGACTATCTGCCAATGTCGAGGAAATCTCAAGCCTCGAGGCCCTAGAAATTATAGTCTGGTCGCATGCCCTACGGCTCAGCGCGTCAGCTACCACATTAGCCCGACCCGGTGGTACTGATTCTCACAATCATAGTCTTTCAACAGCTCAAGACTACGACGCTGCCTCATGTTTAGCTCTTTCTGGCTGAATAGATACTGAAGGCTCTTATGGTCGGTATACACAATAAACCGAGACCCATACAAGTAATGCCGCCAAATCTTCAAAGCAAACACAATGGTGTCTAACTCCAGATCATGAACTGTATGGTTTTCCTCATAAGTCTTCAGCTGGGGCGAAGCATACGCGATCACATTCCCTCGCTGCATCAAATCACAGCCCAAACCTGACCCAGAAGCATCACAATACACTACGAAGTCATCGGTACCCTCCGGCAAAGCCAACACTGGAGCCTGACACAACCGGGTCTTCAACTCTTGGAACGCGCGCTCCTGATCCTTGGACCACTCAAACAGTACGGATTGCCGTGTTAGTCTCGTGAACGGCAAGGCAATCCTCGAGAAGTCCTGGATAAAGCGTCGGTAATACCCGACGAGACCTAGAAAACTACGAATCTTAGGTACTGACTTCGGAGGCTCCCAACTCATCACCGCCTCAATCTTGGCTGGATCCACTTTTATACCCTCTGCACTCACCACATGTCCCAAAAACTTTACCTCTCACAACCAAAACTCAAATTTGGAGAGCTTCGTGTACAATTTCTCCCTGTGCAGCACAGTCAAAACCTCTCAAAGGTGCTGCTCGTGGTCTCCCGCGCTTCTCGAGTAAATCAGGATGTCATCGATGAACACGATCATGAATCTATCCAGCATGGCTCTACACACCCTATTCATCAAATCCATGAAAGCTGCGGATGCGTTGGTCAATCCGAAAGGCATCACAAGGAACTCGTAGTGCCCATAACGAGTCCGGAACGTTGTCTTTGGTACATCCTCGTCCTTAACTCTCAATTGGTAATACCCAGATCGCAAGTCTATCTTGTAGAAAAACCTCGACCCCTCGAGCTGATCAAACAAATCGTCGATACGTGGAAGCGGTTAACGGTTCTTCACCGACACTTTGTTCAATTCTCTATAGTCGATACACATCCGCATGCTGTCATCCTTCTTCTTCACAAATAACACTGGCGCTCCCCACGGTGAACTCGGACGGATAAATCCACGATCTAACAGCTCCAGCAACTGAGACATCAACTCTCGCATCTCCGTTGGTGCTAGCCTATAAGGCGTCTTAGCAATCGGCACCACCCCAGGAACAAGATCTATACTAAACTCCACTTGGCGATCTGACGGTAACCCAGGGAACTCCTCCAAGAATACCTCAGGGAACTCATGAATCACAAGCATATCCTCTAAGGTCTTCTTTTCCTTCCTCGCGTCAACCACATAAGCAAGGAAGGTCTCGCATCCCTTAGACACATACCTCTGAGCCCTGGCCATAGACACAATCCCAATCTCGCCCTTGCGATGCTCTCCATACGCAGTAACACTCTCACTGTCAGAAATGGGTATACGGATGATCTTCTAAGCACACAGAATACCTGCTCATCTTGTAGTCAGCCAATCCATACCTACAATCACATCGAAGCTACTGATCTCGATCGGCAGCAAGTCTATTTGAAACTGATGGGAGTCTATCTCCAAAACACAACCTCGATATACCTGACACAATAACATGGTACACCATCGACCCCCTCAACAATCAAAGGAACAGATAGGGGAGAAGGATGCATAGCAAAATAAGCACAAAAGATAACAGACACATAGGAGCGAACCGCCCCAGAATCAAACAAAACACGGGCTCGAAGTCCGTTCAGAATATATGTACCCGAAACGACGTACGTGGCATCCCGTGCCTCCTCTGCGGTCGCCTGATACACCCGTCCTCGGCCCCTCAGAACTGAATCCCGGCGACTAGATGACGATGGCTCTGCCCGGGCACCGCTCGAACTGGCCCCCTGAACAGCCGGTCCTGGCTCCGGACAGTCTCTAACTCGGTGCCCCAGCCTCCCACATCGAAAACACAATGGCTCGGGGACTGTACACACAGACGCGACAGGCCCTCTCTGACCACACCTAAAGCAACGAGGCTAATCTGACAAACACTTTCCTGAATGGCGCCTGTGACACTTCGGGCACTCCCGATCCCCGTAAGAACTCTCAACTCGGCTGCCGGATGTTTGGGACCCCTGTCCCACACTGCTCTGGCTCTGAGCCCCAGATCCCTGACTCTGGCCCTGTCTCCTCGATCGGCGATCTCTGCCTCTATCTCTATCCCGCCTCTGCCCGGAACCCTGACCTGAACCCTGGCTCGAAAACTGCCACTGATCGTGACGCTGATCACTAAGAGCGTCCTCGGAGGACCTCCATACACTCGATGGCTGCTCAGTCGTCCCGGTGTGCTGTCTCTGTGAAGAGGGCTGCTCCCTCTGCTTAAGTATCTACCGCTCCCTCATGCAGGCCATCTCAAGGGCTCTAGTAAAAGTTGGGGTATCATGCAGCCCCACAACCTCTCGAATATCATATCGAAGACCGTCAATAAATGCATCTGCCTTTCGGCTCTCTGTGTCGACATGCTGAGGCGCGAACTGTGAGTTCTCGTTAAAACGGCCGACATACTTCTGGACTGTCATGCTACTCCGCTGCAAATGGAGAAACCTGCGCTCCATCTCCCGTCTCTCATCTCGAGGGATATACTGCAACTCAAAAACGGCCCTGAACTTCTCCCAAGTCATGGCGTAAGTTGCAGACTGTGTCATCGACGACTCAATCGATTTCCACCACTACGACGCCCCTCCCCACAACTGATAAGCTGCGTATCCTACCATATCCCAGGGATCCACATGGGCTACCCGAAAGGCAGCCTTGATCTCCCGTTCCCACGATATTGCGGCCCCGGCTCACCGTCACCCCTGAAATGCAGTGGGGCCCCTGTCATAAAGTCTTTGAAAGACCCACCCCACTAAGTAGACGAAGAAGCTCCACCCCCTGACTCAGTCCCAGTAGGATGGACAACCGACCCCACACTCTGACGCTGCTCTTGCTCTCTCTGTTGTCTGTAGAATTCGGTCAATAACTCAAGTAACTCGGATTTGCGAATGTACTCGTCACCTGGTGGCTTACCGCGCCAAAACCCTCTATAATAATCTGCACAAAGCGAAATAGTTAAATCCAACGATTATATCACCCAACGTTATACACTAACCCAGGTCGATTAATCCACTAATATAATCGCAAAAAATGATCCCCCACGGATCCGAACAAGGTTTAAGTCAAGCATCCACTAACGATACTCAAGCTTCAAACAGCAAGCTCTGATACCATCATTTAACACCCCTCCCGATCCCAGAAATGTCACGTCTATCTGATATCATAGGTGGCAGGATCACAGGCAATCTATGATATACACATCATAGGATAGTGCAGATCACGAATAATTAAAAACTTTAATCACAAAGGTAAACGCATTTCAGTACATTCGCAATCCCAGATTAAACTAACATAACATCCCCGATCATCAGACAACATACTAATACAGTATCCCAAAAGACTATCACATGCTGTTCTAAACAAAACACTTTTCAATTACAGATCTTCCAGTCGATCCTAGCTCTATCTCGGCGGCTGCTGCTAAGATCCCTTCTGATTCCCAGAACATGTTAGACTCGAAGACGTGAGCTATAAAGCCTGTGAGCACGCGAGGGTTAGACACTGCACATAAACACATAGCACATTGTACACACAATCCCTGTCCCTGTCGCCTAACACGCATCTCAGGTATAATTCAGAAGTATGAGATCTGGACCCAGCATTATCCATGTAGGGACCCTTCCCCGGCTAACACACCGTACACAGCAGTGACTAGCAATAACCCTGTAGCAGAGGAGCCACCCGGCTACAGGCCCTGCCGTATATTTACACCCCAAGGACTGTTATGGACAGTCAACCGGCGCGATCCCTTATTGCGACTCACTGTCCGTATGGAACTCATCACGGACCCCTGGAATCGATCTCATATCTCATACGCAACACATATTAAGGATTGAAATATACCAGAGGTTCACATCCCTGTCTCATATAAATATATCACGCGCAATGATAGCAACACGGCTAAAATCATAAAAGACGGCGCGCGTTTAGAAAAGAATTCGAGTACTCACTTGGCTGATTTCCGGAACATTGGCCTCCGTGATCAAATTCGGCTCACTGTCCGCTCGTCCCTATAACACACGGAGTCTAACTGCTAATCACAGTCCCAATTAACATACTCACCGAATCATAACAATTCGTAACCGCCCCGGACCCAAACCACCCCACGGAACCCGAAACCCAACCGAGACCTGACTCGAAATCCCAACCGAATCCCGAAACCCAAACAAAACCCGACCCGAAACAATCTCGAAGGACTTCGACACAAATTCGACCCAAAATCCCCCTTATGAGACTTAAACCGGAATTCCCCAGCAGCGGCCTGGTCGCGCCACTGACCCGCTGTAGGTCGCCCCGCGACAATGCGGTTGTTTGCACCCCTGACCTACGATTTCCATGGCTGTCCAGGAGGTTTACTCCTCACACATACGATTTCCAGCCCCAAATAAACACAAAAATCACTACATATCAGTCTCTTACAACGTAGGAACTACTTCACACAATCTCCACAACAAATAACTTAAATATAAACCTCTAGATGAAGCTCTCTTACCTTGAAGTCCAAGAACACAATTATGAGGAAGATGTTGAACACAATTTCAGCAATCATTTATTGAATTAGCAGCTATCCCTTGCTGGAGCTCACACAAATACACACAAACACACTTTAGGTTTCTTTCAAGTGAAGGAAAAGAGAAAAGGGATAAGCAGGTACAAATTTTTCTATTTCGGCCGGTCCCTAACCCATTAATCCTATCACGATATCACATTTTCAATATTTATACCCATTAAACCCATTTAATCATGTGATCCCAAATATATAATTCATCTGCTAAAATTATAAACCGGTGACACGCAATCCCAATCCCGACACGTATCAATCAATAAAACGGGATATAATTGGATCTACCCAATATAATTAGAATAGTTATCCACTAAAATAAATCCACATACCAGGTCCAAAATACGGATGTTACAATATGAGACAATGTATTCAAAAAGTGGGTTAGGATTGGCCACCAACAATCTGATTCATACATTATATATCATGCATTCATGCATTATATTAAGTATATTCTTTTCTCTAATTTCAGATGGATCATAGAATATGGATGTACGAGATAAACCATGCTTCGGTCGAATTTTTGAGACATTTGTCTGATTTTATAAAAGTTGTAGAGGATGATCGGGTCAATAAAGGAAAGTGTAAAATTGGTGTCCTTGTAAAACGTGTAACAATTTTTGTATGTTTGAAGATTTTGTTGACATTAAAAGTGATTTAATACTCAATCGATTCATGGAAAGATATACTTATTGGTCACAACATTGTGAATTGTTATCTACAAGTACCCCCGTTGTTTCGGAATTTAGTGATGGTGGTTGAAGCGTTTAAACATAGTTTTCACAAACTTTTAGCGCAACGGAACAATAAAACCGTTTAAACCATCCCGGACCGTCTCATATAAACATAAAACATAATCAAACATAGAGAGTTTAGAAATCATACCAGATTGTGCCATTGCAATAATATTAACAGACGGAACAGCTTTAGGTGATCCACACACGCTTCACCGTTGAAACGCGACGCTAGATATCGCAATGAGACGATCAAAAAACCGAACCCCGTGAGGGTTGCAATGTTCGGCCAAGAGAAAGCAAAATGGGGGGCCGAATTTTTCACTCAAAAAATCATCATCTAGGGTTTAACCCTTAAACCCCTATTTATAAACCCTTATATAGATAACTCCTAATATTACCTAAATAGTTAATTCTAATAATTATCTATTAGTTTATTAGAATTTATCTATAAAGGAAAATTTATAAATATTATCTAATAACATTTAAAATTATCCAGTAAATGTATCCTTTCATTATATCAAATATTGCTAGTTGGTCCCTTGACTTTCGATCGACTTAATCATTCGTTAAGCATGAAATGGTTCGGTGGTGCATGAATGTGTGACCCTATAGTGACATGTGACACTGGATATGAATTTAATTGATATCGAGCACATAAAACTCTCAATCTCCCACTTGTGCAAGACAAAAATTTATATTCATTGGCCCAAGGAGGTCCCTAGCCAGGCACTTCGGGTAACCAGATCATAAGCGCTCTTATATTCCGAGCTATGTTCTCACAAAATGAACGTTTTAAGGAGAATACAAGGCTTAGTCCTTTTGCAACGCGATATTTCAATTAAGCATGGGGCATGGAGCAAAATCAGTCTCGCCATACTTAGATTCTATTTCTCGACAACCTGATTTCAACTGATCTTCTAAAGACATAGCTTGAACACATCATAACTTATCCAAGCGTGGCCACACATTTATATTAGTTTCAATCACCGAGGGGCCCATAAATATCTCTTAAGAAAGGTGCAAATCCCATTTTGACTACTTTCACCCCGTGTCATCCCTCCTATTGAAACTGACCTCGAACCGTTATGACTGCTCAGTTATGACCAGCGTTAGGTTAGGCCTAGGCGACATCATTAAATATACTGGGTATCTCAAGTACCTCAGGTAGTGAGGACATTTCTAATTGAGATGACTCATGACTAATCTCCATGAAGTGATCTCAATGCGGGTCTACCAATAATTGTTCGCAACAATTACTCGTGGATATTTGGTCTCAACTGCTTTGACATGTCAATCTCCCATCGACATCACCAATGTTCCACGATAACGTTAAAACCTTATTGTGGTTCCCACAACAATAAGTAGTTATGGATGTTTTAGAATGATACCTAATCATTCATGGGTTACTAAATCATGCAAAGTAGAACGTTAAATAATTTATGCGGTCAAATTATCTCCCATAATATATCTCATAAAATTACATATTTAATGCTACTATTCTTTAATTTGAATTAACTACTACTACAAAGCACTAATCTAATGATTTTAATCCCATAGATCTACTATGACATTTGTGCTTGATCTGGGAAAGTGGTTTGGTTAGTGGATCAGCCACATTATGGTTAGTTGGAATTTTCATAATCCTGATATCATCTCTCCCACTGATCTCACGGACCACATGATACTTTCAAAGAATGTGTCTGGTCTCGTGATGTGCTCTTGGTTCCTTAGCTTGCGCAATGGCTCCAGAGTTGTCACAATGTACTTCTACAAGCTCAGAGATACTGGTCACAACTCTTAAGTCTGTAATGAAGTTCTTTAACCAAATTGCTTCCTTTGCTGCATCTGATGCTGCAATACATTCTGCTATCGTATTCGAGTCAGAGACAGTGTCTTGTTTCTTGCTTTCCCAGCTTACTACACCATCGTTCAAAGTGAATACATAGCCTGACTGTGACTTCGAGTCGTCTCTGTCTGTCTGGAAGCTTGCATCAGTGTAACCCTTTACACGGAGTTCACTATCCACATTTCAAAAGACCAAAAACATTTCTTTGGTTCTTCTCAAGTACCTAAGAATGTTTTTAATAGCCATCCAGTGATTGTCACATGGATTCTTTTGATATCTGCTTGTGACATTTATAGCGTAAGCAACATTAGGTCTAGTGCAAAGCATGGCATACATGATAAATCCAACAGATGAACTGTATGGTATCTTATTCATCCGTTCTATATCTTTCTTCACATTAGGACACTGTGATCTATATAGAACTATGACGCGTGACATTGGAACAAACCCTTTCTTGGTATTCTTCCATTGAAAATCTTCTCAAGATTCTGTCAATGTATATGCTTTGGCTAAGCCCAATAAGCATTCTCGATCTATCTCTGTAGATCCTTATTCCCAAAATATAAATGGGTTCTTCGAGATCCTTCATTTCGAAACACTTATTCAACCAACCATTGGTTTCATTCATCATCTCAATATTGTATCCAATCAGTAGTATGTCATCCACATACAGTATCAAGAAGGTTACTTTATCTTCTCTGAAATTTTTTGTAGACACAGGGATCAAGTTCACTTTTGATAAAGTCAAACTCTTTGATCTCTTTATCAGAAGTCAAATTCCAACTGCGAGATGCTTGCTTCTTTTTGAAGATCCTTTTGCTACTAGCCTAGCTTTATAGGTTGTATATTACCGTCCATGTCCATCTTATTTTTGAAGATCTATTTGCATCCGACTTCATCAGTGCTTTTTGGTTTGTCAACTAAGTCCCAGACCTGGTTATCATACATGGATTGTATCTCTGACTTCATAGCTTCAAGCCACTTGTCTTAATCCGATTCAGACATAGCTTCTAATAGTTTAAGGGTTCTGGTGTTTCCCGTACTCCGTCAACCAGCAAAAATCCATATCTTTATGGTTCATGGTGTTCTCTATCAGACCTACGAAGTGTTAGTGTGTCTGTATCTTCTCAAAAGATTTCTCGCTAGGTTTCGACAATTGCTTGTTGAGGTATGGGTTCGACCACGGATTCACATACTTGTGTTTCTCCAATTTCTTGAAAAATTATGTCATCTCTGCTGTTTTCCTTTTCTAGAAACTCCCTTTCAAGGAAATATCCATTTCGAACAACAAACACTTTGTTTTCGGATGGATTGTAGGCATAATATCCTTTAGTTTCATTAGGGTATCCCACAAATATGCACTTATCAGATTTAGGGTTTAGTTTGTTTGATATAAATATTTTGACAAACACTTCACATCCCCATTTCTTCATGAAAGACACTATGAGACTCTTCCCATACCATATCTCATATGGTGTCTTTTCTACCGCTTTGGTCGGTACCCTGTTCAGAGTAAACGCTGCTGTCTCAAGAGCGTGACCACAGAATAAAAGTGGCAGGTTTGTATGATGCATCATTGATCTGCCGATATCTAATAGTGTTCGATTCCTTCTCTCAGATACACCATTCCATCGAGGAGCGTACGGAGGAGTGAGTTGTGAAATGATTCCACAATTCTATAGATGATCGTCAAACTCTTGGCTTAAATACTATCTACCTCGTTCTGATCAAAGTATTTTTATTGTTTTGCCAAGTTGATTTTGTACTTCATTCTTAAGTTCTTTGAACTTTTCAAATGTCTCAGACTTACGTCTCATCAGATACACAGAGCCATAACGATTAAAGTCATCTGTGAAAGTAATGAAGTACCAGTATCCACCTCTGGCTTCATTACTAAAAGGTCCACATACATCACTATGTATGATCCCTAGTAAGTCATGTGCCCTTTCATTTCCCTTAATGAAAGGTTTCTGGGTCATTTTACCATATAAGCAAGATTCACAGGTTTGGTAAGAATCTTCATCGAAAGAATCCATGATTCCACTCTTATGAAATTCTGCAATCCTTTTCTTGTTTACGTGACCAAGACGGCAGTGCCATATGTAAGTTTTGTTCAATTCAGATTTGGAGTTTTTACTTACATTATAGATTGCTTCATTGCTTGGATTGTTGGTACACCCTGTGTGACGATAGCAGTCTAAGCGATCTAATATTTTGGTTTAAGTAATATTCAAAGTATTGGGAATTAACGAGTGTTTGATATATGTATGTGTATATATGTTTGATAGTTATTGATTGTATGTTTGAACTTAATGTAACGCTTTACAAGAAGTTCAAACATGAAGATCAAAGATAAAATCAATCATAAGGTAAAAACATAAGTTTCAATACTTAGTTAATTATGTGAAAAGGTAAATTCGAAATCTCTAAGGACTAGGATTCGAATCTAGTTAGATTCGAATGAGTCACTTAGGCAGATTCGAATGTGCCCACTTAGGCAGATTCGAGAGTGTCAGATGGGACAAACTCGAATGGGCCTTGGGCCTGATTCGAGTTTGGCCCATGACAGACTCGAATTAGCCTCTATAATTAGGGATAGACTCGAAATATTATCAGACTTTTTGTAGAATTCGAGAGTGATTAAGCATTAAGCGATTTCGAGTTTATCATCAGTGTTAGTGTCGTTTCGGAGAGAATCTTCTAGTAGGTGCGTTCTTGTGTAGTTCGTGCAGCTCGTTGATAGTCTCCGTGTTTCTGGTGAGTGTTGTTACCGTCTACCCGTTAACGAGGATTCCGCACTCGTTGACGGTTCCGCGTCTAGATAGATCTGTGTTTGGTAGACCTTACATGGATTCAATAGATTCAACACATATAGACCATTCACTAACTTACTGATTTAGACCTTTACGATAAGCACAAATCACTCTTTTATTATGAGAATAATTAAATCCCTGGTCTATTAAAGAATCATATGGAATGATGTTCTTAATTAGTTTTGGTACATAATAACAATTATCTAGTACTAAGACTAATCCATAATGTAACAATAACTCGTAGGTTCCCACAGCTTCGGCACCAACACTTGATCCGTCGCCGACCCTCAAGTTAATGTCATCTTTTACAAACACTTTAATCCTTCGAAACCCCTGTAAGTGGTTAAAAATATGGTTACCACATCCAGTATCCAATGCCTAGGAGTTATAAGAAGTATGTAAGCAATCTATCATATAGATACCTGGTTCTTCTACTAAATCGATTTCCATTTCATCCACTTTCAGTTCATAGTGACACGGATCAAAACATCCATAGTATGGACAATCATAATCCCCGAGCACATTAATCCAGTGATCTTCTCTGACTTTTAGAAAGTCTCCGATCAGACTGTCTTCAGTTGCCTTGAGCATCTCATGCATTTCTTCAATGTTGACAGTATTGTCCTGTACACTCTCATTTACAACACACTTGTAAAAGTCAGTTAGTGTGTCAAGAACTATGAGTTTAATCTCATATGGATCAACTATTCCATTACCAAGCTTCAATTTTACTGATGATTCTTTTAATCTTGAACATGTGTTCATTAACTGTCTGACCATCAACCATCTTACATGCCATCAACTCTTGCTTGCAATAATAGGGCATAGAGCGTTTGCAGAATTGTTCCAGCTTTATCATGGCATCGTAGGCACAATTGTCTCTAATCCTCTCTGACAATTTAGGTATCGCTGAGATGACCACGAGACCCATTACATCAGATTCATCCATTAGATACTTCCTATAAGCACCTTTATCTACTTGAGATGCACTTAATGCAAGCTCAGTAGGAGGGGGAGACTCAATGATGCACAACTGTTTATCAGCATCCATAACAGTTCTAATGTGATAAAACCATTCTATGAAGTTTGGTCCAGTTAGTAATTTATCAGAAATGAGCGCTCAGAAAGATTCTCTTTTTGCTTTCACTTTTGCTACAGATTTAGAATAAAAGGAAAAACCAACTTTTAGTATTTGTTTCAAAAATAATGGTCAATAAATATAATCCCAAAAAAAATTATTGAACCTACTAGAACCCCTTTTGCTTATATGTGCACCCAACGGAGGCTGAACCTACACCTATAAGTTACTTGAGTAGATAACTATTATCGATTATAAACAACCTTTATAACTTCTAGTATCGTATGAGACTCCTTAGTCTCATCCACACCTTGGGCAACAGTCTTACTGAGGAACCACCAATGACACATACCATATAACAACTGCAAGACACTGGCCCAAGCCTTACTTAGGATCCGCAGTGCTTACCTCACACCTTCCAAGTTTGCGGTACAAGCACCCAGCGGAGGCTGAACCTACTTGTGATGACTGGTTAGCGTGAGTGCCACCATATGGACGGTGTGTCGTGTCAAATTTTGAATGGATTTTAAAAGTGTTTTACACTTTTATCTAACATTTGAGATTATTTAATAATCAATTTATTAACTTTGTTGTTTATCCATGCATGCATATCGGCCAACCACATAGTTCGATAATGAACAACAAATAAAATGCAATAGTCTTGTCAGAACTAATTTGATTCTCAAGAGCACTCGAGAACCAAAGGTCAACCCTAAGGGACGGATAACAATCACAATAAGAAACAAATAAAATCCTCTAAACTCCCACTGGCTTCAAGATTCCTGTTTGTTTCTCGCGTGATCTATCTTGATATTTCCGGTCTTCGAAAAAATTTAAAATTACAAAACATATTCTACTTACAATTTAATTTTAAATTACATTCAAAAGGGATAATAATTGGCACGCATGCCTCCCAATACCGGATAAAACAAAATCACAACACAAAGGGCTAACTTGCTCGACTATGCATAAAAATCACAATTTTAAACAACTTTAAACAGTGATTTAAATAGTTAATTAATAACTAGCTTTATTAATTAACGTCACTATAAGGACAACTTAAGGTTTTGACAAAACAACTTCTAACAGTGACTATTCTAGACACCATTATCTCATTAAAACGATAAGTTGACTTCATAATTTGATAATTAATAAATCCATTTATTAATTTTCTCAATAGAAAATAATTTCCTTTATTTAATATTGTCAAACTAAATTAATAACTAACTTTATTCATTTAATTCCAAAGATAAATGATAATTTAAACAACCTTTAAAAAATATAATTATCTTCAATATTAATTGAACTCTTTCATATTAATATTATCCAATTAATAACTCTTTATTAATTAATTTAACCAAGCAAGATAATGTTAATTTAACTAACTTTAAACTAACAATATCTTATTATGATGATAAGTTGGACGGATTCAAAAATTAACGATAAACCTTAATCATCTACTTTAATTAGATTTAAAATTGATATAACAGTGAATCACATTATCGGAATATTGTAATTATATTTAATAAAATTTAAAAACTCGACTTTTGTTTCCTTTTCTTTTTTTGTTGTTACGGTGCACAAACAAAAAAAAAAAATTAATTAAAAAAAAACTTTTAGTTCCACTTTTCTTTTGTTGTTAGCGTAACCCACAAAAAACAGAAACATTTTTTTTTTAATTTTAATTTCATTATTATTAAAATTATTCCTATTAATAATAATAATGACAAACAATTCTGACATTTAATTAATTTGTAAGACAAGCATTTAAGTTGTAAAAAAAATGTACCACGTTGCAATTGGCCGAGAATAATCTCAATAGCCAAGCAACCATCGATCGTTATTTATCTCAAAACCGAGACACGATTTCAACAACAACAATGATCAGATTTATAAATAGAAAACCAACAAATCATCAATTAGTTTTATGAAACTATGAGGTGGCTCTGATACCACTGAAGGTTTAAACATAGTTTTCACAAACTTTTTAGCGCAACGGAATAATAAAACCGTTTAAACCATCCCGGACTGTCTCGTATAAACATTAAACATAACCAAACATAGAGCGAGAGTTTAGAAATCATACCAGATTGCGCCATTGCAATGAGATTAACACACGGAAAAGCTTTAGGTGATCCACACACGCTTCATCGTCGAACTGCGACGCTAGACATTGCAATGATACGATCGAAAAACCGAACCCCATGAGGGTTGCAATGTTCACCCGAGAGAGAGCAAAAGGGGGGGGGGGGGGGGTGCAATTTTTCACTCAAAAAATCATCATCTAGGGTTTAGCCATTAAAACCCCTATTTATAAACCCTTAGATTATAAATAATACCTAATATTAACTAAATAAATAGTTCTAATAATTGTCTATTAGTATATTAACATTTATCTATAAAGGAAAAAATATAAATATTATTTTAATAACATTTATAATTATCCTATAAATATATCCTTTCATAATATCAAATATTGCTAATTGGTCCCTCGACTTTCGATCGACTTAATCATCCAGTAAGCATGAAATGGTTCGGTGGTGCACGAATGTGTGACCCTATAGTGACCTATGACACTGGATATGGATTTAATTGATATCGAGCACACATAACTTTCAGTGGTAATGATGTTTTGATTTTCAATGACGATTGTGATAATATAGACGACATGTTACGTAATTTGGAAGGTGATGTTGCTAAAAAGTTTCATGATAAATTTCAAGATTTATTTGACGACTCTGAAAAACCGTTGTATACCGGTTGTACAAAATTCAGCAAACTTTCTGCGATTTTGAAATTGTTTAATTTAAAAGCCAACAATGGTTGGAGTGACAAAAGTTTCACAAGTTTATTAGAGATCTTGCATGAAATGCTTCCGGAACATAATGAAATGTGTGTTTCATTATATCAAGCATTGAAATTGATGTGTCCAGTGGGATTGGAAATTGAAAGAATACATGCAAGTCCGAATGATTGTATATTATACAGAAATCAATACGAAAACCTAGATGAATGTGTTATATGTGGTGCATCTAAGTATAAGCAAAAGCAACATATTAAATAAAATAATGACGTGATGAAAAATGGGCCACCTGCTAAAGTATTGTGGTACTTGCCCATCGTGCCTAGATTGAAGCGACTATTTCCAAATGTCAAAGATGCAAGATTGTTACATTGGCATGTATAAGAATTGAGAATTTACGGCTGGGACTTAGTTCAGATGGATTAATCCGTTCAGAAACATGAGTAGTGGTCATAGCACCTAGCCGGTTCCCTTGTGCATATACAATCTAACACAGTGGTTATGCATGAAACAGATATACATCATGATGTCATATTTAATTCAAGGTCCAAAACAACCCGATAACGACATTGACGTGTATCTGGCTCCGTTAATTGAAGACATGAAAAGATTATGGAACCCTGGTGTGTCGAGGTATATATAAACCGAGTATCAAATGAGTTTGCGAGGTGTGTGTGTATGCATGTGCGGAATGTGTGTTTTAAAATAAAATAGCAGCAACCTTAGGTAATATATGTAGTGTTCATATGTTGTGTATATATATATATATGGGTGTGTTTCAATTGATCAACAGCCTACAAAACCGAGTGAATTTTGTGTGTGCATGGGTCCAAAACTTGTGATCTTGTATGGTGGATGTTTAAATTAATAAACCAGAAACAGAGCTTTGTGTGCATGATGTGTTTGTCTTAAAGTCGATCAGCAGCAACCAAATAAAAGTGCAGTGTGTGTGTTTGTGACTGGGTCTTGTCTGGACTTAAGGTGTGTTTGTTAAAGACTTATTTGGCTTAACAGAAAAAGAATTTGGTCAGACCCTTCATTTAGAGGTGTTTGTTAAGAATTATTATCTTAAGAATAAGTTATATGGTCAGGTTCTTGGATAAGTTTGGCTACAGCACTAGTCCACAGTCAGCTTTTCTTTTTCCTTAGTTTATTACCTTCTTGGCATCTTCAACAAAAGCATCTGGGTTCTTTTCGTTATTATACCCTTCATTACTTTTCTTTTTAACCTACCAACAATTAATTGATTTATCTCTTTACGTTAATTTTAAAAATTTTGTGTTGTAAACTTGTGATTTATATATCACTGAATTTATTTATTTAAGTTAAATTCTAAAAGCATTTAAAAAAACTTTATTGAACATAAAATAAAACTAGTTTTTTTTTTTGTAAAAGAAGGTTAAAATCGTAATTTATATCATTCAAACAGTTTATTTAGCTACCAAAACAAACAACCATTTTTTATTTGAATAACCAACTTAATCCAGTCAGAACTTAATGTAAAAATCTAACAAACGGCCCCTTAGTCTCGATGTTGGGCTGCGGTGATCAAGGGGTAGTGATGGCAGAAAGTAGTGGCTGTTGTGCGATCGTATGAGTGAGTGTATATACATGTGTTTTTTACATCTAAGCAGCAGCGACATATATATATATATATATATATATATATATATATATATATATATATATATATATATATATATATGTATATATATATATATATATGTAACACCCCTCCCGATCCCGGAAATGCCATGTCAATATAATATCATAAGTGGCAATAACGCAATGGATCTATAATACACGTGTCATAGGATTATGCAGATTACGGAAATTTTAAAACTTTAAGCTTCATACACAAGATTAAACACGATACAATCATAATCCCAGATTAACTAAACATATCATCCCGATTACTGGATACATTGTTCCCAAAGCACTATTACAAGAGTTCTATACAAGGCACGAAACTATTACAGATCTTCCATCAATCTCGGATCTACCTCGGCTGCGGCTGAGGTCCTTTCTGATTCCCTGAACATGTTAGACTCGAATACATGAGCTATAAAGCCCGTGAGCACGCGAGGGTTGACACTGCACATAAGCACATAACACACAATCCCTGTCCCTGTCCCTATCCCTGTTGCCCCACACACATCTCAGGTATAATACCACAGGTATGAGATCGGAATAACACAGAGCCCTATGGGGACCCCTCCCCTGTGGACACATCGCACACAGCAATGGTCGGTAATACCCTGTAGCACGGAAGCTACCCGGCTACAGGCCCTGCCGTATATATACGCCCCAAGAACTGGAAGGGACAGTCAACCCGCGCGATTCCCATTCGCGACTTATCGTCCATATGGAACTCATCACGGACCCCTGAACCGATCTCACATCTCATACATAACACATATAAGGAATAGAATATACATGAGGTTCACGTCCCTGTCTCATATATATAAACACGCACAATATATCTATTCAACTATAACGTAAAAGATGGCGCGCGTTTAGAAAAACGTCTCGAGTACTCACGTGACTGATTCCCCGAAGTCTGAGCACCCTGATCGAATCCGGCCCGAGATCCGCTAGTCCATGTAATCACGCGGATAACCCAATAATCAAACACGATTCCCGGATAACACATATCACACAATCACATTGACTCAAACCCAATTCAAATCTGACAATCCCACGGAACCGAAACCCGATTAATACCCGAAACCCGACCCAAACTCGACTCGAAGCAATCCTAAACAAGACCCCAACCCAAACAAAACACAACCCGAGCAATCCCGAAGGAAACCCGACACTAATGCGACCCAACCCCTTTTTTGAGACCAAACACGAATTTTCCCTGCAGGCTACTCGCCGCGCCGCGGGCCCCCTGGTGGTCGCGCCGCGACCCCGCGAAAACCCCATGGCTAACCTGCGAATTCAGCTCTGCCCAGGAGTACCAAAACTCCATTACACACGAATTCAGTATCAAATAACCATACAAATTCAACACATAATAATCCCTTTACAGCCTCATAACCAACCCTCACCAATTCATATCATATAACAAGAATTTAGAGGCCAATTCAAGGAATCTTACCCTTTTGAAGCTCAAGAACACACAAGGAAGAAGAAGATGCAGTCAAAACCCAATTCACACAATCAATTTGATGCTAAAGCTTGGCTTCCCTGCTGGAGTTCTCCACACAAACACACACTTTCACACTTTAGGTTTTAGAAATGGATAAGGGAAAGAAGATAATCTCAAACATATATACACTTTTAATTTATCCGGTCCCGAACCCAATAACCCGAACCCGATATCACATTTTCACTATTTATACTCATTTAACCCATTTAATCCCATGATCTCAAAAATATAATCCGATGACACGCAAGCCCCAATCCCGACACATATCAATCCACGAAACGGGATATAATTGGACCAACCCAATATTAATAAATTATTTATCCACTGAAATAATTCCACGTACCAGGTTGAAATGACGGATGTTACAAATCCTCCCCTCTTAAAAAGATTCCGTCCCGGAATCTAACTCGAACCCTGGAATAGGTGAGGATATCTCGATCGCATCTCCAACTCGGGCTCCCAGGTAGCGTTGGTACCCTTATGGTGTCTCCACTGAACGAGTACCAAGGCAATCTCTTTATTCCGCAACTTCTTGATCTTTCGGTCGGTCACGGCCTCGGGCTGCTCCACATATCGCAGCTGATCGTCGACTGTAATCTCAGATAAGGGCACATACTGGTCATCTGTAGCCAGACACTTCCGGAGGTGACTCACATGAAACGTATCGTGCACCCCGGCCAACTCTGAATGCAATCTCAGTCGATAGGCTTGATCTCGGACTCTCTCAACAATGTCGAATGGCCCGATATACCGCGGACTCAGCTTCCCACGATGTCTAAACCGGATAACCCCTTTCCATGGCGACACTTTAAGCAAGACTCGGTCCCCGACACTGAATTCCAGCTCTTTTAAACGGCGATCGGCATAAATTTTCTGACGGCTCTGGGCGACCCTCATATGCTCCCGAATTACAGCCACTTTGTCACTGGTCTCCTGGAGTAGCTCCGGCCCACTGATAGGTCGCTCACCGACCTCGCCCCAACACACTGGGGTCAGGCACTTTCGCCCATATAGTGCCTCAAACGGAGCCATTTTAATTGTGGCGTGATAGCTGTTATTATACGCGAACTCGACCAACGGTAAATGCACATCCCAATTGCCGCTGAAGTCGATAGCACACGCCCGCAACATGTCCTCGAGGCTCTGATTGGTACGCTCGGTCTGTCCGTCAGTCTGCGGCCTGTACGCTGTACTCAGCTGAACCCTGGTACCCAATTCCCGCTGAAAGCTCTGCCAGAATCGAGATGTAAACCGCGTATCCCTGTCAGAAGTAATCGACATCGGAATCCCATGCCGCGATACCACCTCGTTGATGTACAGCCTCGCCAACTGATCCATGGTGATAGTACCCCAAACAGCTAAGAAGTGTGCACTCTTCGTTAGTCGATCCACTATAACCCAGATCATATCATTCCCGCGGACCGTACGTGGAAGTCTCACAATGAAATCCATCGTGATGTGATACCACTTCCACTCGGGGATCTTTAAGGGCTGCAGATGCCCGTGCGGCTTTTGATGCTCCGCTTTGACCCTAAGACACGTCAAGCACTGTTCGACATATCGGCCCATATCTCTTTTCATTCCCGGCCACCAGTAGAAGTCACGGAGATCACAGTACATCTTAGTACTCCCCTGATGCATAGATAGCCTCGACCGATGCGACTCATCTAGAATCAACTGTCGCAGATTCCCAATCCTCGGGACCCAGACCCTATCTTGAAACACGAATAGCCCACGATTGTCTCTGATTAATGATTCAAGTTGCCCGGTCAACCGCTCCCGCTTCACATTATCACCCCGCAGGCCCTCCTGCTGCGCCAATCTCAGACTATCGATCAATGTCGAGGTAATCTCAAGCCTCGAAGCCCTGGAAATCACAGTCTGGCCGCATGCCCTACGACTCAGCGCGTCAGCTACCACATTAGCCCGACCCGGGTGGTACTGAATCTCACAATCGTAGTCCTTAAGCAACTCAAGGCTACGGAGCTGTCGCATATTCAGATCTTTCTGGCTCAACAGATACTGAAGACTTTTATGGTCAGTATACACAATAAATCGAGACCCATACAGATAATGGCGCCAAATCTTCAACACAAACACGATGGCGTCCAACTCTAAATCATGCACGGTATGGTTCTCCTCGTAAGTCTTCAGCTGACGCAAAGCATACACAATCACTTTTCCCCGCTGCATCAGAACACAGCCCAACCCTGATCCCGAAGCATCACAGTATACCACGAAATCATCGGTACCCTCCGGCAAGGCCAATACTGGAGCATGACACAATCGGGTCTTCAGCTCTCGAAATGCACGCTCCTGATCCTCGGACCACTCAAATGGGACAGACTGCCGTGTCAATCTTGTCAACGGCAAGGTAATCCTCGAGAAATCCTGGATGAAGCGTCTATAATACCCGGCGACACCCAGAAAACTACGAATCTCGGGCACTGATCTCGGAGGCTCCCAACTCATCACTGCCTCAATCTTGATCGAATCCACTTTTATACCCTCGGCACTGACCACATGACCCAAAAACTGCACTTCCCGAAGCCAAAATTCACATTTGGAGAACTTCGCGTACAGTTTCTCCTTGCGCAGCAATGTCAAAACCTCTCGGAGGTGCTGCTCGTGGTCCTCGGCACTCTGCGAATAGATCAGGATGTCATCAATGAACACGATCACGAATCTATCCAACATAGCTCTACACACCCTGTTCATCAAATCCATGAAAGCGGCGGGTGCGTTGGTCAATCCGAACGGCATCACAAGGAACTCGTAGTGCCCATAACGAGTCCGAAACGCTGTCTTTGGCACATCTTCATCTCTGACCCTCAACTGATGATAACCAGATCGGAAGTCGATCTTGGAGAAGTAACTCGAGCCCTGGAGCTGATCGAACAGATCGTCGATACGTGGAAGCGGATAGCGATTCTTCACGGTCACTTTGTTCAACTCCCTATAGTCGATACACATCCGCATGCTGTCGTCATTCTTTTTCACGAATAGCACTGGCGGACCCCACGGCGACGAACTCGGACGGATGAATCCACGATCCAGAAGCTCCTGCAACTGAGACATTAACTCTTGCATCTCTGTCGGTGCCAGCCTGTAAGGCGTCTTAGCAATCGGCACCGCCCCGGGAACAAGATCTATGCGAAACTCTACCTGGCGATCTGGCGGTAACCCAGGCAACTCCTCTTGGAATACCTCAGGGAACTCACGGATCACCGGATTATCCTCTAAGGTCTTCTTTTCCTTCCTCGCGTCAACTACATAAGCTAGGAAGGTCTCGCACCCCTTAGAGACATATCTCTGAGCTCTGGCCATAGACACGATCCCAATATCTCCCTTACGGCGCTCCCCATACATAATCACACTCTCACTATCAGAATTGGGTATACGGATGATCTTCTTGGCACACAGAATATCAGCCCGTCTGGCAGTCAACCAGTCCATACCCACAATCACATCGAAGCTACTGATCTCAATCGGCAGCAAATCGATCATAACTGATGGGAATCTATTTCTAACACACAGCCCCGATAAACTCGACTCACTAACATCGAACTCCCATCAACCCTCTCGACAACCAATGGAACCGATAAAGAAGAAGGAGATACACTAAAATACGCACAAAATATAACAGACACATAGGAGCGATCGGCCCCGGAATCAAATAACACACGAGCGCGAAGTCCGTTAAGAATGTATGTACCCGAAACTACATCTGTGGCACCCCGTGCCTCCTCTGCAGTCGCTTGAAAAACTCGCCCGCGGCCCCTCGGAACAGACTCACGACGGCTGGACGACGATGGCTCTGCCCTGGCTCCACTAGAACTAGCCCCCTGAACTGCCGGCCCCGGCTCTGGACAATCTCTGACACGATGCCCTGGTCTCCCACATCTAAAACACAACGGCTCCGGAACTGTACAAACTGATGCGGCGTGGCCCCGCTGGCCGCACCGGAAACAACGCGGCTGCTCTGATAAACACTGTCCGGAATGGCGCCGGTGACATTTCGGGCACTCCCGATCCCCATACGAGCTCTCAACATGGCTGTCGGACGCCTGGGACCCCTGTCCCACACTACTCTGGCTCTGCGCTCCAGATCCCTGACTCTGGCCCTGACGCCTCGATCGGCGATCTCGACCCCGGTCCCTATCACGTCTCTGTCCCGACCCTTGCCCTGAAGTCTGCCCAGAACCCTGACCTGAAAACTGCCACTGATCCGGACGCTGGTCACTGGGAGCGTCCCCGGAAGATTTCCATACGCTAGCCGGCTGATCTGATGTCCCAGTACGCTACTTCTGGGAAGAGGGCTGCTCTCTCTGCTTTATAATCTCCCGCTCCCTCATGCGGACCATCTCAAGGGCTCTAGCAAATGTCAGAGTATCATGTAGCCCTACGAACTCCCGAATATCAGACCGAAGCCCATCTATAAAAGCATCAGCCTTACGGCTCTCCGTATCAACATGCTGAGGTGCAAACTGCGAGTACTCATTGAATCGATCAACGTACTGCTGGACTGTCATATTACCCTGCTGCAAATGGAGGAATCGACGCTCCATTTCTCGTCTCTCGTCCCGAGGAATGTACTGGAGCTCAAACATAGCCCTAAACTGCTCCCAAGTCATGGCATAAGCGGCGGACTCAGTCATCGAAGACTCAATCGATTTCCACCACTGCGAAGCACCGCCCCGTAACTGGTAAGCGGCATACCCAACCATATACCTGGGATCCACGTGGGCTACTCGGAATGCAGCCTTAATCTCTCGTTCCCACGCGATGGCCACCCCCGGCTTACCGTCACCCCTAAACTGCGGCGGAGCCCCGGTCATAAAATCTTTGAAAGACCCACCCCTCTGAGAAGATGACGATGCCCCACCCCCTGATCCGGTCTCGGTACGCTGAACAACTGGCCCCAAGCTCTGACCCTGTTCCCTTTCTTGCTCCTTCTGCTTCCTGTAAAACTCGGTAAGAACTCCTAGCAGCTCGGATTTTCGGATATATTCATCACCAGGCGGCTTACCCGCGCCCGAACCCTCTCCCTGATCTGCCATTATAATCTGCACAAAATAAAACTATTAAGCACAAGGGATAAATCACCCAGCATTATACACTAAGGCAGGTCGGTTAATCCACTACATAATCGCAAAACGATCCCCCATGGACCGAAACAAGGTCTAAGTTAAGCATCCACTAATGATACTCAAGCTTCAAACCTGGCTCTGATGCCATGCTGTAACACCCCTCCCGATCCCGGAAATGCCATGTCAATATAATATCATAAGTCGCAATAACGCAACGGATCTATAATACACGTGTCATAGGATTATGCAGATTACCAAAATTTTAAAACTTTAAGCTTCATACACAAGATTAAACACGATACAATCATAATCCCAGATTAACTAAACATATCATCCCGATTACTGGATACATTGTTCCCAAAGCACTATTACAAGAGTTCTATACAAGGCACGAAACTATTACAGATCTTCCATCAATCTCGGATCTACCTCGGCTGCGGCTGAGGTCCTTTCTGATTCCCTGAACATGTTAGACTCTTATACATGAGCTATAAAGCTCGTGAGCACGCGAGGGTTGACACTGCACATAAGCACATAACACACAATCCCTGTCCCTGTCCCTATCCCTGTTGCCCCACACACATCTCAGGTATAATACCACAGGTATGAGATCGGAATAACACAGAGCCCTATGGGGACCCCTCCCCTGTGGACACATCGCACACAACAATGGTCGGTAATACCCTGTAGCACGGAAGCTACCCGGCTACAGGTCCTGCCGTATATATACGCCCCAAGGACTGTAAGGGACAGTCAACCCGCGCGATTCCCATTCGCGACTTATCGTCCATATGGAACTCATCACGGACCCCTGAACCGATCTCACATCTCATACATAACACATATAAGGAATAGAATATACCTGAGGTTCACGTCCCTGTCTCGTATATATAAACACGCACAATATAGCTATTCAACTATAACGTAAAAGATGGCGCGCGTTTAGAAAAACGTCTCGAGTACTCACCTGACTGATTCCCCGAAGTCTGAGCACCCTGATCGAATCCGACCCGAGATCCGCTAGTCCCTGTAATCACGCGGATAACCCAATAATCAAACACGATTCCCGGATAACACATATCACACAATCACATTGACTCAAACCCAATTCAAATCCGACAATCCCACGGAACCGAAACCCGATTAATACCCGAAACCCGACCCAAACTCGACTCAAAGCAATCCCAAACAAGACCCCAACCCAAACAAAACACAACCCGAGCAATCCCGAAGGAAACCCGACACTAATGCGACCCAACCCCTTTTTTGAGACCAAACACGAATTTTCCCTGCAGGCTACTCGTCGCGTCGCGGGCCCCCTGGTTGTCGCGCCGCGACCCCGCGAAAACCCCATGGCTGACCTGCGATTTCAGCTCTGCCCAGGAGTACCAAAACTCCATTACACACGAATTCAGTATCAAATAACCATACCAATTCAATACATAATAATCCCTTTACAGCCTCATAACCAACCCTCACCAATTCATATCATATAACAAGAATTTAGAGGCCAATTCAAGGAATCTTACCCTTTTGAAGCTCAAGAACACACAAGGAAGAAGAAGATGCAGTCAAAACCCAAATCACACAATCAATTTGATGCTAAAGCTTGGCTTCCCTGCTGGAGTTCTCCACACAAACACACACTTTCACACTTTAGGTTTTAGAAATGGATAAGGGAAAGAAGATAATCTCAAACATATATACGCATTTAATTTATCCGGTCCCGAACCCAATAACCCGAACCCGATATCACATTTTCACTATTTATACCCATTTAATCCCACGATCTCAAAAATATAATCTGATGACACGCAAGCCCCAATCCCGACACATATCAATCCACGAAATGGGATATAATTGGACCAACCCAATATTAATAAATTATTTATCCACTAAAATAATTCCCCGTACCAGGTTGAAATGACGGATGTTACAATATATATATATATATATATATATATATATATATATATATATATATATATATATATATATATATATAGATTTAGGTTCAAGTGAGTACCACCTCTAATGCAGCGCACCAGAAGGTACCTCCCTTAAAAGTAATTTTTTTGAAATTTTTTTTCATGAACATGTTCTAATTAACATTACACAGATCATATGTGAATTTGACGCAAATCCGAACACTCTAAGTGCATGAAAACACACATCACATAAATGCATGTTCACATGTCTTCAAAATTATGTAAGTGTGTGTTCACATCATTTTTTAGGAGCTAGGAGATGTGAATGTATGTGAAATTTACATACGATCTTCATAATGTTAATTAAAACATGTTTATGAAAAAAAAATTTTAAAAAGTTTATTTTAAAGGTGGTACCTTCTGGTGCGCTGCATATGGGTGGTACTCTCTCGAACCATATTATATATATATATATATATATATATATATATATATATATATATATATATATATATATATATATATATAAAAGACTGTGTGTGCACGTGTTAAAATGAAAGGCCAACAACAGCTCTTTAAATGATATATAAAAGCTAACCCCCCAAGTCTGCTGGTGGCTTCGCATGGCCTATTCCAGCAACCTCCTCCAAAGCTAACCCCTAAGTCTCGGACCACACCAATTCAGACTAACTCAATTCAGAAACAAAAGTTAGTTAATAAGGTGGTTTTGTTTTGATTAATAATTAAGGAAGTTAATTAACTCAATTTAGAAACATATGGTGGTTTTGATTTTCATTCTTTACATTATAAACACCATAATTAAGTGTAGATAGCTTCTAAAGGTTTTGATTTTCATTATTTTTATTTACTTAGTTGTTTATGTATGTTGTTGAATCGAATTTAAAGGTTCTTGTTCATGCAGGGGATATGGAGAACCATGAGAACAATGAAGGAAATGAAGTTCCACGACAAAGAAAAAAAAGGAGCGTGACACTATTACCGAAGAGATTAAGATCGAAATCATCATCCAAGATTGATTTCATTGAATTTGATCAACCCGTTGGAAAAAACCAAAGTATAATAGATAACGTTCCTTGTGTTTTTAGTTGTTTAATATATGTATAACCATTTAATAAGCTTCTTTTGACAATAATAGGATCATTGGCATATTAAAGATGACACATCAAAAAAGCAAGTTTTAAAACATTGCAACGAACCTTGGAAGAGATTCAAGACGGGACTACGCAAAGAATTTATGGATGAAGGACTAAGTCCATGTATAAAGTACCTTTACATCACAGAAGAAGATTGAGAAAAGAATTTTGAGATGTATGATACTAATGAAGTCTTCATATGTTTTACTTTATACTTAATTAACAAAGTTATGGTATATATTCAATTTATGAAGTTATGTTATGTTTGACTTTATACTTTAAAGTTTCTAATTTGTTTGTTATTCCTGTGTGAAAGTAAAATGTCAACGAGGAAGGGAATGTGCAAAAATGAATTTGCATCCGCCCCGACTAGGACCTAAAGGATATTGTGGAAATAAACCTAAGTGGGATTGTAATATCAAAGAATTAATTTCATTTAAACATTCAAAATTACATCATCAAAACTTATATTACAACATAAACGCCTAATTAAAAAAACAAGGGGTTACAAAGTCAATTTACTTTTATACTAATTTAATATTTTATCAAATAATTAAACAATAAATTCTAAATAAATTTAATGCTCATCGTTCGATTTGTGATGCATCTCACATCTATCTACACAAAATGTATACCAATCTTCGATACGTTTTGTTCATCAACGTCACCAACAATTTTCAGTCATCTTCGTGTTCATCATTTATCATTTTTTCCTCTATAATCAAATGCATCATTACGAATAATTTGACCACTCAACAAGCGCAGAAAACATAAAAGAGTAAGTATGATGGCCCCAGCCTTAATCATCACAGGGGGAGAGGGGAGAAAGTCGACCATAAGGGAGACATCAGTTATTTCGATGTGAGCAGAGTGCCCATTTCCTTACTTAGACTGACCTTCGTTTAAAAAGTCTCTCCCCTCCCTCTGACTCTTCCCGTTCAAAGACTTTTGTCGAGTAACCAACGTTCTCACTTCGCCCACTTTGAAAAGAGAGATTTGTATCAACCTTCTAACATTATCGAATTTGAAATCTCGGGTTTTGAAATTGATTCAGAAAAAAAAAAACTCTTTTCATCATCAGAAACAACATGATTTCTAACCTCTTGCATTGCATTACCATAACGAAAAGTGGAAATCATTCAAAAAAAAGAGTCATCATCTTTGTTTTCATTATTGTTAACGTTTCAAATGCATCATCATCTTCGATTATCTTTGTCTTCAACAATTCCCGACTATCTTAAAAATTCATCATCTCTTCGGCCATATTCGTCCTCATCTTCGGCCATCATCATGCATCATGTTTGTCGTCAAAATGTTCATCATCATTGTCGGATGCATTGTGTTCGTTTTCATCTTGAATTGTGGTTATATGTGGTTTCACCTTCAGTTTTGGCCTCCAGGCCGTAACCCAACATACAAACACATACATTTAGAAAATTCAAGTTTAATGCTCGATTTATCTCATTAAGTTGTAGAGTATTATTTGTTGTTGCTTGATTGATGATTCCCAATTGATTTCTCTATGAAATTTGACTCCAATTTCTTAACAAGTTATAATTTTTAACTTGTATACTCTTTTACTTTTAATTTACTTGAATAGTTATTTAACTCACAAATATGCACCAAATCAATATAAATAACATAATTGTAATATCAAAGAATTAATTTCATTTAAAACATTAAAAATTACATCATCAAAACTTTAATTGCAACATAAACGCTTGATTAAAAAAACAAGGTGTTACAAAGTCAATTTACTTTTATACTAATTTAATATTTTATCAAATAATTAAACAATAAATTCTAAATAAATTTAATGCTCATCGTTCGATTTGTGATGCATCTCACATCTTTTTACACAAAATGTATACCAATCTTCGATACGTTTTGTTCATCAACGTCACCAACAATTTTCAGTCATCTTCGTGTTCATCATTTATCATTTTTTCCACTATAATCAAATGCATCATTACGAATAGTTTGATCACTCAACTAGCGCAGAAAACATAAAAGAGTAAGTATGATGGCCCCAGCCTTAATCATCACAGGGGGAGAGGGGAGAAAGTCGACCATAAGGGAGACATCAGTTATTTCGATGTGAGCAGAGTGCCCATTTCCTTACTTAGACTAACCTTCGTTAAAAAGTCTCTCCCCTCCCTCTGACTCTTCCAGTTCAAAGACTTTTGTTGAGTAACCAACGTTCTCACTTCGCCAACTTTGAAAAGACAGATGTGTATCAGCCTTCTAACATTATCAAATTTGAAATCTCGGGTTTTGAAATTGATTCTATAAAAAAAAAACTCTTTTCATCATCAGAAACAACATGATTTCTAACCTCTTGCATTGCATTACCATAACGAAAAGAGAAAATCATTCCAAAAAAAGGGTCATCATCTTCGTTTTCATTATCGTTTACGTTTCAAATGCATCATCGTCTTCGGTTAACATTGTCTTCAACAATTCCCGACTATCTTAATAATGCATCATTTCTTCGGCCATATTCATCATCATCTTCGGCCATCATCATGCATCGTGTTCGTCATCAAAACATTCATCATCATGGTCGGCTGCATTGTGTTCATTTTCATCTTGAATTTTGGTTATATGTGGTTTCACATTCAGTTTTGGCCTCCAGGCCGTAACCCAACATACAAACACATACATTAAGAAAATTCAAGTTTAATGCTCGATTTATCTCAATAAGTTGTAGAGTATTATTTGTTGTTCCTTAATTGATAATTCCCAATTGATTTCTCTATGAAATTAGACTCCAATTGCTTAACAAGTTATAATTTTTAACTTGTATACTCTTTTACTTTTAATTTAACTTGAATAGTTATTTTACTAACAAATATGTACCAAATCTATATAAATAGAATAATTGTAATATCAAAGAATTAATTTCATTTAAACATTCAAAATTACATCATCAAAACTTAAATTGCAACATAAACGCCTAATTAAAAAAACAAGGTGTTACAAAGTCAATTTACTTTTATACTAATTTAATATTTTATCAAATAATTAAACAATAAATTCTAAATAAATTTAATTCTCATCGTTCGATTTGTGATGCATCTCACATTTATCTACACAAAATGTATACAAATCTTCGACACGTCGTGTTCATCATCGTAACCAACAATTTTCAATCATCTTCGTGTTCATCACTCGTCATTTTTTCCAGCTATAATCAAATGCATCATTAAAAATAGTTTGACCACTCAACAGATGCAGAAAACATAAAAGAGTATGTATGATGGGCCCAACCTTAATCATCACAGGGGGAGAGGGGAGAACGTCGACCATAAGACGAAAATCAGTTATTTCGATGTGAGCAGAGCGCCGATTTCCTTACTTAAACTAACCTTCGTTTAAAAAGTCTCTCCCCTCCCTCTGACTCTTCCCATACAAAGACTTTTGTTGAGTAACCAACGTTCTCACTTTGCCCACTTTGAAAGAGAGATGTGTATCAACCTTATAACATTATCGAATTTGAAATCTCGGGTTTTGAAATTGATTCAGAAAAAAAAAACTCTTTTCATCATCAGAAACAACATGATTTCTAACCTCTTGCATTGCATTACCATAACGAAAAGAGGAAATCATTCAAAAAAAAAAAGAGTCATCATCTTCGTTTTCATTATAGTTAACGTTTCAAATGCATCATCATCTTCGATTATCGTTGTCTTCAACAACTCCCGACTATCTTAAAAATGCATCATTTCTTCGGCCATCATCATCAGAAATTGTATATAATATAAAAGTTTGTGGATCATTAGAATTTAATGTTTGTAAATCAACCTTTTTAGTTTTTCTAAAACCTGAAATAATAATGGTTAATTTTGATTGAAATATTTAAAAGTAACTAATTGAAAATATTTATTTTAACTAAAAAACTTATGCTAATAACAACGACTAAATATCATTGCTAATTTGAGGTGAAATTCTTCCTCCAATATCTAGATACATAGCAACAACTAAATATCATTGCTAAAATAGAGATTGAATTTTTGCTCCACCCTTTTTATGTAATTAGCAACCACCTAATTATAGTTGTTAGTTGAGGAAATAAGTTTATTGCATTAAGCAATGAACTTAGTCGTTGCTAATTATAATAAAACAATTGTTAAATGCTTTTAAAATATTATTTTTGTCTAATTTAGCAATGACTTTTGCTGGATATTTAGTTGCAAAAAACTAGCAAAAATTTTCCTTAGTGTTTTTGCTAATTAGCGATTAATGTAGCAACGAAAATTCGTTGCTAAATTTTATAATAACTTTTGTGCATTCTGTTGCTAATTTCGTTGCTAATTAAAGATATTAGAAACGACACATGCAAAAAATTAGCGAAAATTTTCTCATATGTTTTTGATAATTAGAGATGAATGTAGCAACAAATATTCGTTGCTAAAAATTATAATAACTTTTGTGCATTCCGTTGATATTTCGTTTCTAATTGAAAATATTAGCAACGACACATGCATGATTGTTAAAAATTCGTTGCAGTTTGCAATTTTTCTAGTAGTGATTCCAACCTAGTACGAAAATCACCTATATTATTATAGCATCCATACAATAAACCTATGGAATTTGAACAAAACGTTCAGGTAATCATAAACATGACTACATAAGTTTATTATTTAAAGGGTTTATTATGAAAAAAACCAACATGTTTTCACGTTTTTTGCGTTTTCGTCCCTCCATGTTATTTTTTCCATAAAAAACCTCAAGTTGTTCTTTTTTTATTGGTTTAGTGAAATTTGGACACTAGAAACTAACCGAGGTCTAATGTCCAAAATTTCACTAAACCAATATGAAAATAATAACTTGAGGTTTTTTATGGAAAAAAAATAACATGGAGGGACGAAAATGCAAAAAACGTGAAAACATGTTGGTTTTTTTAATAATAAACCCTTATTTAAATTATCAACCTGCGTCCAAGTTACCTATATTGGATTAAAAATGCAATAACTTAAGGTAGTTTAAGTTTTATTTTGCAACTCTCTTATTTGTATCAAATTTTATGACATTCATGTAGTGTGGGTTGCCGATTGTTGGGCAAACGTAGGAGTTCATATATATGTCATTAGTAAAATATACCCGTCCAATGTTGATCTAGTAGAGATTAATTTTGGATTGTCCCCGTTTTGGGACTGCTTTTTGAATACTTTGTCTCATTTAGGATATGAATACATATTAACATATTGAGTATTTAAGAAAAATACTCGGTTTACATTTCTCTTTGCTCCTACGGGTTTGCATTTTATGCGCATACTTGGGGAGTTGAAGGGATCTGCTGCCGATTTTTTCTTAAATACTCAATATTTTAATATGTATTCATATATCTGTAACACCCCTCCCCGATCCGAGAAATGCCACGTCAATCCCATATCATAGATGGCAGCATCGCAGGCAATCTATGATATACACGTCATAGGATAATGCAGATCACGGATAATTAAAAACTTTAAACACAAAGGTAAATGCATTTCAGTACATTCGCAATCCCAGATTAAACTAACATAGCATCCCTGATCATCAGACAATATACTAATACAATATCCCAAAACACTATCACATGCAATTCTAAACAAAACACTAAACAATTACAGGTCTTCCAGCTCTATCTCTGCGGCTGCTGCTGAGATCACTTCTGATTCCCTGAACATGTAAGACTTGAAGACGTGAACTATAAAGCCCGTGAGCACGCGAGGGTTAGACACTGCACATAAACACATAGCACATAGTACACACAATCCTTGTCCCTGTCGCCCAACACGCATCTAAGGCATAATAAAAAAGTATGAGATCTCGACCCAGCACTATCCCTATGGGGACCCTTCCCCGGCTAACACACCGCACACAGCAGTGACTAGCAATAACCTTGTAGCACAGGAGCGACCCCGCTACAGGCCCTGCCGTATATATACGCCCCAAGGACTGTTAGGGACAGTCAACCCGCGCGATCCCTTATCGCGACTCACTGTCCGTATGGAACCCATCACGGACCCCTGGAATTGATCTCATATCTCATACGCAACACGTATAAAGGATAGAAATATACCTGAGGTTCACGTTCCTGTCTCATATAAATATATCACGCACAATGATAGCAACACGACTATAATCATAAAAGACGGCGCGCGTTTAGAAAAGAACTCGAGTACTCACCTGACTGATTTCCGGAACTTTGGCCTCCCTGATCAAACCCGGTCTGCTGTCCCTATACCCAAACAAAACCCGACCCGAAACAATCCCAAAGGAACCGGACACAAATTCGACCAAAAACCCACTTATGAGACTCAAACCGGAATTCCCCAGCAGCAACTTGGTCGCGCCGCGGACACCCTGTAGGTCGCGCCGCGACAATGCGGTTGTCTGCACCCCTGACCAGCGATTTCCATGGCTGCCCATGAGGTTTACTCCTCACACATACGATTTCCAGCCCAAATAAACACAAAAATCACAACATATCAGTCTCTTACAACATAGGAACTACTTCACACAATCTCCACAACATATAACTCAAATTTAAACCTCTAGATTGAAGCTCTCTTACCATGAAGTCCAATAACACAATTATAAGGAAGATGATGAACACAATTTTAGCAATAATTCACTGAATTAGCAGCTATCCCTTGCTGGAGCTCACACAAACACACATATACACACTTTAGGTTTCTTTCAAGTGAAGGAAAAGAGAAAAGGGATAAGCACGTATATATTTTTCTATTTCGGCCGATCCCGAACCCATTAATTCGAACCCAATATCACATTTTCAATATGTAATTTAATCCCGTGATCCCAAATATAATAATTCATTCGCTAAAATTATAACCCGGTGACACGCAATCCCAATCCCGATGCGTATCATCCACGAAACAGGATATAATTAGACCAACCCAATATAATTAGAATAGTTATCCACTAAAATAAATCCACGTACCAGGTCTAAAGACGGATGTTACAAATCCTCCCCTCTTAAAGAGATTTCGTCCCAGAATCTACCTCGAGTTCTAAAACAGGTGAGGATATCTCGATCGCATCTCTGACTCGGTCTCCCAGGTGGCGTTGGTACCCTTATGATGTCTCCACTGAACTAGTACCCAGGCAATCTCTTTATTCCTCAGCTTTTTGATCTTTCTATCCGTAACGGCCTCGGGCTGCTCTACATATCGCAGCTGATCATCGACTGTAAGCTCGGATAACATCACATACTAATCATCTTTACCCAGACACTTCCAGAGATGACTCACGTGAAAGGTATCGTGCACACCGGCTAACTCTGGAGGCAATCACAGCCGGTATGCCTGATCCCGAACTCTATCAATGATCTCGAACGGCCTGATATACCGCGGACTTAGCTTTGCACGATGCCTGAACTGGGTAACCCCTTTTCACGGCGACACCTTTAGCAACAGTCCCCAACACTGAACTCTAGCTCTTTCAAACGACGATCGGCGTAGCTCTTTTGACGGCTCTGAGCGACTCACATATGCTCCCGAATCACGGCCACCTTATCACTGGTCTATTGCAGTAGCTCCGGTCCACTAATAGGTCGCTCACCGACCTCGCCCCAACACACATGGGATAGGCACTTGCGCCCATACAGTGCCTCAAATGGAGCCATCTTGATTATGGCGTGATAGCTGTTAATATAGGTGAACTCGACCAACGGCAAATGCACGTCCCAGTTACCACTGAAGTCTATAGCACATGCTCGCAACTTATCCTCGAGGGTCTGGTTAGTGCGCTCGGTCTGCCCGTCTGTCTGCGGTCTGTACGCCGTGCTCAACTGAACCCTGGTTCCCAATTCCCACTTGAAACTCTACCAAAATCGAGATGTAAACCGCGTATCTCTGTCCGAAGTAATCCACATCGGAATCCCATGTCATCATACCATCTCATTAATGTACAGTCTCGCTAGCTGATCCTTAGTGATAGTACCCCGAACGACTAAGAAATACGCACTCTTCGTTAGTCGATCCACTATTACCCAGATCACGTCGTTCCCGCAGATCGTGCGTGGAAGTCTCACAATGAAATCCATCATAATGTGGTACCACTTCCACTCGGGGATCTCTAACGGCTGTAGATGACCGTGTGGTGTCTGATGCTCGGCCTTGACCCTCAGTCACGTCATACACTGCTCTACATATTGGCCTACATCCCTTTTCATTCCCGGCCACCAGTAGAACTCACGGAGATCACGGTACATCTTAGTACTCGCCGGATGAATAGATAGCCTCGATCTGTGCGACTCATCAAGAATCAACTTCCGCAGATTCCCAACCCTCGGGACCCAGACCCTATCAAGGAACATATACAGCCCTCGATCATCCCTGATCTATGCCTTAGACTGTCTGCCAATGTCGAGGTAATCTCAAGCCTCGAGGCCCTAGAAATAATAGTCTGGTCGCATGCCCTACGGCTCAGCGCGTCAGCTACCACATTAGCCCGACCAGGGTGGTACTGATTCTCACAATCATAGTCTTTCAACAGCTCAAGACTATGACGCTGCCTCATGTTTAGCTCTTTCTGGCTAAATAGATACTGAAGGTTCTTATGGTCGGTATACACAATAAACCGAGACCCATACAAGTAATGCCGCCAAATCTTCAAAGCAAACACAATGGTGTCTAAGTCCAGATCATGAACTGTATGGTTTTCCTCATAAGTCTTCAGCTGGGGCGAAGCATACGCGATCACTTTCCCTCGCTGCATCAAAACACAGCCCAAATCTGACCCTGAAGCATCACAATACACTATGAAGTCATCGGTACCCTCCGGCAAAGCCAACACTGGAGCCTAACACAACCGGGTCTTCAACTCTTGGAACGCGCGCTCCTGATCCTTGGACCACTCAAACAGTACGGACTGACGTGTTAGTCTCGCGAACGGCAAGGCAATCCTCGAGAAGTCCTGGATAAAGCGTCGGTAATACCCGACGAGACCTAGAAAACTACGAATCTCAGGTACTGACTTCGGAGGCTCCCAACTCATCACTGCCTCGATCTTGGCTGGATCCACTTTTATACCCTCTGCACTCACCACATGTCGCAAAAACTTTACCTCTCGCAACCAAAACTTAAATTTGGAGAGCTTCGTGTACAATTTCTCCCTGCGCAGCACAGTCAAAACTTCTCAAAGGTGCTGCTCGTGGTCTCCCGCGCTTCTCGAGTAAATCAGGATGTCATCGATGAACACGATCATGAATCTATCCAGCATAGCTCTACACACCCTATTCATCAAATCCATGAAAGCTGCGGGTGCGTTGGTCAATCCGAAAGGCATCACAAGGAACTCGTAGTGCCCATAACGAGTCCGGAACGTTGTCTTCGGTACATCCTCGTCCCTAACTCTCAATTGGTAATACCCAGATCGCAAGTCTATCTTGTAGAAAAACCTCGACCCCTCGAGCTGATCAAACAAATAGTCGATACGTGGAAGCGGTTAACGGTTCTTTACCGACACTTTGTTCAATTCTCTGTAGTCGATACACATCCGCATGCCGTCATCCTTCTTCTTCACAAATAACACTGGCGCTCCCCACGGTGATGAACTCGGACGGATAAATCCACGATCTAACAGCTCCAGCAACTGAGACATCAACTCTCGCATCTCCGTTGGTGCTAGCCTATAAGGCATCTTAGCAATCGGCACCACCCCAGGAACAAGATCTATACGAAACTCCACTTGGCAATCTGGCGGTAACCCAGGCAACTCCTCCAAGAATACCTCAGGGAACTCATGAATCACACGAATATCCTCTAAGGTCTTCTTTTTCTTCCTCGCGTCAACCACATAAGCTAGGAAGGTCTCGCATCCCTTAGACACATACCTCTGAGCCCTGGCCATAGACACAATCCCAATCTCGCCCTTGCGACGCTCTCCATACGCAGTAACACTCTCACTGTCAGAAATGGGTATACGGATGATCTTCTTAGCACACAGAATACCCGCTTATCTGGCAGTCAGCCAATCCATACCTACAATCACATCGAAGCTACTGATCTCGATCGACAACAAGTCTATTTGAAACTGATGGGAGTCTATCTCCAAAACACAACCTCGATATACCTGACTCAATAACATGGTACACCATCGACCCCCTCAATAATCAAAGGAACAGATAGGGGAGAAGGATGCCTAGCAAAATAAGCACAAAAGATAACAGACACATAGGAGCGATCCGCCCCAGAATCAAACAAAACACGGGCTTGAAGTCCGTTCAGAATATATGTACCCAAAACGACGTCCGTGGCATCCCGTGCCTCCTCTGCGGTCGCCTGATACAACCATCCTCGACCCCTCAGAACTGAATCCCGGCGACTAGATGACAATGGCTCTGCCCGGGCACCGCTCGAACTGGCCCCCTGAACAGCCAGCCCCGGCTCCGGACAGTCTCTAACTCGGTGCCCCAGCCTCCCACATCGGAAACCCAATGGCTCGGGGACTGTACACATTGACGCGACATGCCCTCTCTGACCACACCTAAAGCAACGAGGCTAATCTGACAAACACTGTCCCGAATGGAGCCTGTGACACTTCGGGCACTCCCGATCCCCGTAAGAACTCTCAACTCGGCTGCCGGATGTTTGGGACCCCTGTCCCGCACTGCTCTGGCTCTGAGCCCCAGATCCCTGACTCTGGCCCTGTCTCCTTGATCGGCGATCTCTGCCTCTATCTCTATCCCGCCTCTGCCCGGAACCGTGACCTAAACCCTGGCTTGAAAACTGCCACTGATCGGGACGCTGATCACTAAGAGCGTCCTCGGAGGACCTCCATACACTCGATGGCTGCTCAGTCGTCCCGGTGTGCTGTCTCTGTGAAGACGGCTGCTCCCTCTGCTTAAGTATCTACCGCTCCCTCATGTATGCCATCTCAAGGGCTCTAGCAAAAGTTGGGGTATCATGCAGCCCCACAAACTCTCGAATATCAGACCGAAGACCGTCAATAAATGCATCTGCCTTTCGGCTCTCTGTGTCGACATGCTGAGGCGCGAACTGTGAGTTCTCGTTAAAACGACGGCCGACATACTTCTGGACTGTCATGCTACCCCGCTGCAAATGGAGAAACCTGCGCTCCATCTCCCGTCTCTCATCTCGAGGGATATACTGCAACTCAAAAACGGCCCTGAACTTCTCCCAAGTCATGGCGTAAGCTGCAGACTGTGTCATCGACGACTCAATCGATTTCCACCACTGCGACGCCCCTCCCAGTAACTGATAAGCTGCGTATCCTACCATATCCCAGGGATCCACATGGGCTACCTGAAAGGCAGCCTTGATCTCCCGTTGCCACGATATTGCGGCCCCGGCTCACCGTCACCCCTGAACTGCAGTGGGGCCCCTGTCATAAAGTCTTTGAAAGACCCACCCCACTAAGTAGACGAAGAAGCTCCACCCCCTGACTCAGTCCCAGTAGGATGGACAACCGGCCCCACACTCTGACGCTGCTCTTGCTCTCTTTGTTGTCTGTAGAATTCGGTCAATACCTCGAGTAACTCTGATTTGCGAATGTACGCGTCACCTGGTGGCTTACCCGCGCCAAAACCCTCTCCATGATCTGCCATAATAATCTGCACAAAGCGAAATAGTTAAATCCAACGATTAAATCACCCAGCGTTATACACTAACCCAGGTCGATTAATCCACTAATATAATCGCAAAAAATGATCCCCCACGGATCGGAACAAGGTTTAAGTCAAGCATCCACTAACTATACTCAAGCTTCAAACAGCAAGCTCTGATACCATCATTTAACACCCCTCCCGATCCCAGAAATGTCACGTCAATCTAATATCATAGGTGGCAGGATCACAGGCAATCTATGATATACACATCATAGGATAGTGCGGATCATGAATAATTAAAAAGTTTAATCACAAAGGTAAACGCATTTCAGTACATTCGCAATCCCAGATTAAACTAACATAACATCCCTGATCATCAGACAACATACTAATACAATATCCCAAAACACTATCACATGCTGTTCTAAACAAAACACGGAACAATTACAGATCTTCTAGTCGATCCTAGCTCTATCTCGGCGGCTGCTGCTAAGATCCCTTCTGATTCCCTGAACATGTTAGACTCGAAGAGGTGAGCTATAAAGCCTGTGAGCACGCGAGGGTTAGACACTGCACATAAACACATAGCACATTGTACACACAATCCCTGTCCCTGTCGCCTAACACGCATCTCAGGTATAATACAGAAGTATGAGATCTGGACCCAGCAATATCCCTGTAGGGACCCAACAATATCCCGGCTAACACACCGTACACAGCAGTGACTAGCAATAACCCTGTAGCAGAGAAGCCACCCGGCTACAGGCCCTGCCGTATATATACGCCCCAAGGACTGTTATGGACAGTCAACCCGCGCGATCCCTTATCGCGACTCACTGTCCGTATGGAACTCATCACGGACACCTGGAATCGATCTCATATCTCATACGCAACACATATTAAGGATAGAAATATACAAGAGGTTCACGTCCCTGTCTCATATAAATATATCACACGCAATGATAGCAACACAGATAAAATCATAAAAGACGACGCGCATTTAGAAAAGAATTCAAGTACTCACTTGACTGATTTCCGGAACATTGGCCTCCGTGATCAAATTCGGCCCACTGTCCGCTCGTCCCTATAACACACGGAGTCTAACTGCTAATCACAATCCCAATTAACATACTCACCGAATCATAACAATTCGTAACCGCCCCGGACCCAAACCACCCCACGGAACCCGAAACCCAACCGAGACCTGACTCGAAATCCCAAACGAATCCCGAAACCCAAACAAAACCCGACCCGAAACAATCCCGAAGGACTTCGACACAAACTTGACCCAAAATCCCCCTTATGAGACTTAAACCGGAATTCCCCAGCAGCGGCCTGGTTGCACCCCTGACCTACGATTTCCATGGCTGCCCAGGAGGTTTACTCCTCACACATACGATTTCCAACCCCAAATAAACACAAAAATCACTACATATCAGTCTCTTACAACGTAGGAACTACTTCACACAATCTCCACAACATATAACTTAAATATAAACCTCTAGATGAAGCTCTCTTACCTTGAAGTCCAAGAACACAATTATGAGGAAGATGATGAACACAATTTCAGCAATAATTTATTGAATTAGCAGCTATCCCTTGCTGGAGCTCACACAAATACACACAAACACACTTTAGGTTTCTTTCAAGTGAAGGAAAAGAGAAAAGGGATTAGCAGCTATCCCTTGCTGGTCGAGAATAATCTCAAAAGCCAAGCAACCATCGATCGTTATTTATCTCAAAACCGAGACACGATTTCAACAACAACAATGATCAGATTTATAAATAGAAAACCAACAAATCATCAATTAGTTTTATGAAACTATGAGGTGGCTCTGATACCACTGAAGGTTTAAACATAGTTTTCACAAACTTTTTAGCGCAACGGAATAATAAAACCGTTTAAACCATCCCGGACCGTCTCGTATAAACATAAAACATAACCAAACATAGAGCGAGAGTTTAGAAATCATACCAGATTGCATCATTGCAATGAGATTAACACACGGAAAAGCTTTAGGTGATCCACACACGCTTCACCGTCGAACTGCGACGCTAGACATTGCAATGATACGATCGAAAAACCGAACCCCATGAGGGTTGCAATGTTCACCCGAGAGAGAGCAAAAGGGGGGGGGGGGGGGTGCAAATTTTCACTCAAAAAATCATCATCTAGGGTTTAACCATTAAAACCCCTATTTATAAACCCTTAGATTATAAATAATACCTAATATTAACGTAATAAATAGTTCTAATAATTGTCTATTAGTATATTAACATTTATCTATAAAGGAAAAATTATAAATTTTATTTTAATAACATTTATAATTATCCTATAAATATATCCTTTCATAATATCAAATATTGCTAATTGGTCCCCCGACTTTCGATCGACTTAATCATCCATTAAGCATGAAATGGTTGGGTGGTGCACGAATGTGTGACCCTATAGTGACCTATGACACTGGATATGAATTTAATTGATATCGAGCACACATAACTTTCAGTGGTAATGATGTTTTGATTTTCAATGACGATTGTGATAATATAGACGACATGTTACACAATTTGGAAGGTGATGTTGCTGAAAAGTTTCATGATAAATTTCATGATTTATTTGACGACTCTGAAAAACCGTTGTATACCGGTTGTACAAAATTCAGCAAACTTTCTGCGATTTTGAAATTATTTAATTTAAAAGCCAACAATGGTTGGAGTGACAAAAGTTTCACAAGTTTATTAGAGATTTTGCATGAAATGCTTCAGGAAGATAATGAAATGTGTGTTTCATTATATCAAGCAATGAAATTGATGTGTCCAATGGGATTGGAAATTGAAAGAATACATGCAAGTCCGAATGATTGTATATTGTGCAGAAATCAATACGAAAACCTAGATGAATGTGTTATATGTGGTGCATCTAAGTATAAGCAAAAGCAACATATTAAATAAAATAATGACGTGATGAAAAATGGGCCACCTGCTAAAGTATTGTGGTACTTGCCCATCGTGCCTAGATTGAAGCGACTATTTCCAAATGTCAAAGATGCAAGATTGTTACATTGGCATGTATAAGAATTGAGAATTTACGGCTGGGACTTAGTTCAGATGGATTAATCCGTTCAGAATCATGAGTAGTCGTCATAGCACCTAGCCGGTTCCCTTGTGCATATACAATCTAACACTGTGGTTATGCATGAAACAGATATACATCATGATGTCATATTTAATTCAAGGTCCAAAACAACCCGATAACGACATTGACGTGTATCTTGCTCCGTTAATTGACGACATGAAAAAATTATGGAACCCTGGTGTCGAGGTTTATATAAACCGAGTATCAAATGAGTTTGCGAGGTGTGTTTGGGTACTGATTGAATTAAATCAGAAAGAAGATCAACAAAACAGTAGCAACAACACCTCAACAATAACAAGCAAAAAATCTAAGTGTGTGTGTATGCATGTGCGGAATGTGTGGTTTAAAATAAAATAGCAGCAACCTTAGGTAATATATGTAGTGTTTATATGTTGTATATATATATATATATATATATATATATATATATATATATATATATATATATATATATATATATATATATATATATATATATATATATATGGGTGTGTTTCAATTGATCAACAACCTACAAAACCGAGTGAATTTTGTGTGTGCATGGGTCCAAAACTTGTGATCTTGTATGGTGGATGTTTAAATTAATAAACCAGAAACAGAGCTTTGTGTGCATGATGTGTTTGTCTTAAAGTCGATCAGCAGCAACCAAATAAAAGTGCAGTGTGTGTGTTTGTGACAGGGTCTTGTCTGGACTTAAGGTGTGTTTGTTAAAGACTTATTTGGCTTAACTAAAAAAGAATTTGGTCAGACCCTTCATTTAGAGGTGTTTGTTAAGAATTATTATCTTAAGAATAAGTTATATGGTCAGGATCTTGGATAAGTTTGGCTACAGCACTAGTCCACAGTCAGCTTTTCTTTTTCCTTAGTTTATTACCTTCTTGGCATCTTCAACAAAAGCATCTGGGTTCTTTTCCTTATCATACCCTTCATTACTTTTCTTTTTAACCTACCAACAATTAATTGATTTATCTCTTTACGTTAATTTTAAAAATTTTGTGTTGTAAACTTGCGATTTATATATCACTGAATTTATTTATTTAAGTTAAATTCTAAAACCATTTAAAAAACTCTATTGAACATAAAATAAAACTAGTTTTTTTTTTTGTAATAGAAGGTTAAAATCGTAATTTATATCATTCAAACAGTTTATTTAGCTACCAAAACAGACAACCATTTTTTATTTGAATAACCAACTTAATCCAGTCAGAACTTAATGTAAAAATCTAACAAACGGCCCCTTAGTCTCGATGTTGGGCTGCGGTGATCAAGGGGTAGTGATGGCAGAAAGTAGGGGCTGTTGTGCGATCGTATGAGTGAGTGTATATACATGTGTTTTTTACATCTAAGCAGCAGCGACAGAATATATATATATATATATATATATATATATATATATATATATATATATATATATATATGATATATATACATATATAGACATATACATACAGATACATATATATACATACAGATATATATATACATACAGATATATATATACATACATATATATATATATAGATACATATATATATATAATATATATATATATATATATATATATATATATATAATATATATATTATATAGTATGTAATATATATATATATATATATATATATATATATATATATATATATATATATATATATATATAAGACTGTGTGTGCACGTGTTAAAATGAAAGGCCAACAACAGCACTTTAAATGATATATAAAAGCTAACCCCCCAAGTCTGCTGGTGGCTTCACATGGCCTATTCCAGCAGCCCCCTCCAAAGCTAACCCCTAAGTCTCGGACCACACCAATTCAGACTAACTCAATTCAGAAACAAAAGTTAGTTAATAAGGTGGTTTTGTTTTGATTAATAATTAAGGAAGTTAATTAACTCAATTTAGAAACATATGGTGGTTTTGATTTTCATTCTTTACATTATAAACACCATAATTAAGTGTAGATAGCTTCTAAAGGTTTTGATTTTCATTATTTTTATTTACTTAGTTGTTTATGTATGTTGTTGAATCGAATTTAAAGGTTCTTGTTCATGCAGGGGATATGGAGAACCATGAGAACAATGAAGGAAATGAAGTTCCACGACAAAGGAAAAAAAGGAGCGTGACACTATTAACGAAGAGATTAAGATCGAAATCATCATCCAAGATTGATTTCATTGAATTTGATCAACCCGTTGGAAAAAACCAAAGTATAATAGATATCGTTCCTTGTGTTTTCAGTTGTTTAATATATGTATAACCATTTAATAAGCTTCTTTTGACAATAATAGGATCATTGGCATATTAAAGATGACACATCAAAAAAGCAAGTTTTAAAACATTGCAACGAACCTTGGAAGAGATTCAAGACGGGACTACGCAGAGAATTTATGGATGAAGGACTAAGTCCATGTATAAAGTACCTTTACATCACAGAAGAAGATTGAGAAAGAATTTTGAGATGTATGATACTAATGAAGTCTTGATATGTTTGACTTTATACTTAATTAACAAAGTTATGGTATATATTCAATTTATGAAGTTATGTTATGTTTGACTTTATACTTTAAAGTTTCTAATTTGTTTGTTATTCTTGTGTGAAGGTAAAATGTCAACGAGGAAGGGAATGCGCAAAAATGAATTTGCATCCGCCCCGACTAGGACCTAAAGGATATTGTGGAAATAAACCTAAGTGGGATGCATAAAGGGAAGATCCATCACAGGCGACCGAAATCCACATGATTGGGCATTCACGCACGAAAGATTATTTGTTGAGTAGAGGGGTCTTCGACCAACACGAGCAACTTAGGTTACCAACTGACCTTCATGACATCGCTGAACAAATGGTATGGTTCTTGCGTTATAAAGTTGAATCTCTTCTTTAAATTTATTAATAAACAACTGACATACCCATACATGATGTTACTTGCAGAATTTAAACCTAACATGCTAATGCCTTTCTAAATCCTAACGCATATAACTATTGTATTATCTAACATGGTAATGATGGTAATCTACTACTTAGCTTTACTAAATATTTAGAATTGATTTTTATGTTTTAAGGTTTTGTTAAAAATGCTTGTGACTTCATGATTTTGCCACAAAACACAACTGTTCTATTCACAAACATAGTTTCAGAAAGTCAATCATACTTTAATATGAAATTTAATTTAAAAACTACACTTAAACCTTCATAACTCAAAAATCATGGATTATATATTTTGCCTTTAGATGACCTTAGTTCTAAGTATCTTTCTTTGGCATATAAATCACAATCTTAATTGGTTACTTACTTAGCTTCCAAAATCATATTTTTGTTTGCTTTAACAGACTGAGAAAGATGTACAAATCTCACAAGGATCATTGCAACCTGAACCGGGGGAAGATCCTATCACAATGGTGTTAGGACCAGAGCACCCAGGCCGCACGAGGGCAGTCGGACACACCATAGGACTAAAAAAGGGCATACCAAAGATTTATGAGGAAAAAAGGAAGCTTCGCACAAAAGTAAACGATTTTGAGGGAATATTGAAAAGATTTGAGGACATGCAGGTAGACATTGACGCTTTAAAACGACAATCGGTGATACATAGTGAAAAAGGTGTACCTGGTGGAAGTCCAGACATGAGAAAAAGTAGCATTGGCTCAACCTACAACGTCGATGACTTTGATGATTTGGATTTTATAGAGGTAATTGTGTTTCTATTACTCCTTATATGATACATATATTACATGCTTACATATAATGCTAATTTAAATTGTACGAGCCTACGAAGTGAACCTTATTGCTCCCCTACGGTGAAAAGAATATTGTTTGTCTAACGGGGATGCATATCCTGCAAGTCATAAGATGTTACACAATGTTTCTATACATTAGAATTATGTCAAGGTGCAGATTGACAAGGTACATTATGAGTTGCCTCTTCTGGTCCCTACCGAAGAACTTACCACCCTACGTGAGTAACTTAACGGGTTTATTCAGTGGCTAAAGAAATCAATACATCTTTCTAAGGTACATTTGAAAAGTTTTTCAATTCATGTAGTTTATTAGTAACATGTATGTATGTATGTGTGTGTATGTCTCTCTCTCTCTCTCTCTCTATATATATATATATATATATATATATATATATATATATATATATATATATATATATATATATATATGTATGTATATTATATCTAAGATGTTAATAATAGGTCTCCAAGAGTCTTGACCCACAACCCAACAAGTCGGCATCGATCAAAAGTTCTCGTGAAAATGAAAACACTAAATCTTTTACTTAATATATGCATAAATATTAAATGAAATCAGATATGGTTTACAATAAGCACCTGCCTATGCAGGATGACAAGTTGAAAAAACAAAATTTAAAGCGTCTAAAGGAAGGAAAAAAAACCATTTCACAAAAGTCGGCACTTATTCAAACAGGATGTCGCAAAGTTATGTCACGTGCCGATCCTACGAAATGGTTTGACGCGATGGTCGAGCCTGGGATCTTCGGTGATGTGGGATACGAATTCACTTTGGTGCCCATCGACATATTGGATGTCATGTTGGGTAGTTGGGTTGATTATACAATTATAATATGGTTCTTAAGGTAAGTACTTTAATGTTTACACCAATTAGCCGAATTTTTTACTCATGTTTTATTATATTACATTGTAAATCTGTTTGTAGGTCATTATTCCATCAAATGTAGAAAATACAGAATAATAGATGTGCATTTTGAAACCCAGCCATGATTCAAGCATCGGAGTGTAAGGATAATCTGGATGGTGTTAGGCACTACATGCTTCAGACAATGCAATACCATCAATCTTTTTTTCTTTCCCCGTTTTGGCACAGGTACTTCTATTCTACTACCTTCATTGTTATGTGATTTATATGTAGTAAAATGTTCATATTTTAACTTCGGAAACCGTTGGGTGCTTCTTATATCATTCCTTGAGCAAAATTGGGTACATATTAGATTCGATGAAGCGTGGAAAGACCGCGTATGTTTATGAACTCGCTAGATATGTCGAATAATAGTCTACTATTGACTATCAAAAATGTTACTAGTTTATATATTATTCACATTTGTTAGTGAAAATATTAATCCCATATTGGTTATTTTTTTAGGGTCATCAAAAGTTATAATCAACAAGTGACCAATGCTACTTTTACATGGAAGTTTGTTAATGTAAATGATCTTGATCACTTTAAGTTACATGTATACAACTCTATAATGAATAATTAACTTGATATTAAAATTTAGTGCAACCAACAACGGGAGTCTTGGGAGTGTGGGTACTACGTGTAGGTCCCAAAAGATATCCCAAGTATATAGCTTAAGCTGTGAGGGGGGGGGGGGGGGGGGTGAATACAGCACTTTAAAAACTACACACAATTTTCTTTATGTTTGTATATATTATTAACAAATGTTAATTACAAACAAGCTTGAATGCGGAAAGGTTCAAGCTGAGATGACAGATACAACAGTATGTCTAACTAGTCTAAGACTGACTTAAACTAATTACAATGAATACACTTACTAAGAATCACTCACTGTGTTTACAAGACTCTGAGGAGCAGCTTGAACAAGAACAGCTTAGACACTGAGCACTGTTTTATTCAAGCAGACTTGCATGCATGAAAGACACACTTTGAATGCACGTTCACTCTTGGTTTCAGCACTAAGCTTTTTGGCTTAATCTTTCAATCCTTGGAAGTTTCTTTTTATACTCACTCAGAGGATCTAAGTGAAACTTCTTCATTGGACGAAATGAAAAAGGGGAAGTCTTGTTGAAAAGACAACATAAACTTTTCTGCACTTTTCTGAAAAACAGATTTGTCTTCATGTGGGCAGAACTTTTGTCTTTTCACTTTGTCTACTGTTGCATTGCCTTTAACTAAATAAGGAATGTCAACTTTGTGTTTTTCTTCCTTTGTAAAGGCCTATTTTGATATAAGAAAAAGGTCTGTCACCCTTTTTCAAATAACCTTTTGTCTTCATGGAGCAAAACAGCTTGGGCAGGCTGAGCAGTTCTGATTTCCACTTTGTCTTCGACTTTGTAAACTGATCTTGTAGTAAAAAACAATACATGAGGACTTGGAAACACATTCCATAAAGTGTTTAGCCTGTTCATGAACAGGTTCTGTTCACAAAGAACAGGTTCTGTTCACAAAGAACAGAACACTTGTAAACTGCCCAAGCTGCTCACCAGTGTAGAGCAGCGTAGACAGTTTATGTCCAGCCTGTTCAGCAGACTGAACAGCTTGGGCAAAACTGCCTTTGTTACAACACATGCAACACATAGAACAATTTAGGCTGATATTGCAAATCATTTTCAGGTTTCAATAAGGAATATAACAGGCCTTAAATTCAACCTTCAAAAGCATCAACAGGTTTGATTAATAGTCTCTCCCTCAGATGCAGAACAGGTTTGACTGAGGCCTTTTTGTGCCTAACAATCTCCCCCTATTTGCAATAACCAGTCTAAGCTGGCCTTATCAAAATTCACTATATATTTTTACAGTACATTTGTTGAAATAAAATTACAACATCAACATAAAGTAAAAGATCAGTTTATATATACACTGATTTTTTATTATATTAGAACAACACATGTTCTTACAAAAGTACAACTGATGTACTGATGTACATTACAAATAATGTAAAACAAAATTAAAACATACGTAAATAAAGTACAACTAATGTACATTGGACTGTTTTTGTTGGGAGCAGAAAATGGTAAGCCTTTCCAACTGATGGACAGCTTCCATTCTTCACCTACCCAGATGGTAGATGGACTTCATCACAATGGAGGGGGACCTTCAAACATCTTCTCAAGTTCCTCTCTAGTATCCTCAAGTTCTTGAATCTCACTTCTTATTATCATAAACTTTGAATCCTCAAGTTCACCTCTTTCATAACAGCCTCTGAGCTGATCCCAGATAGCTGCTCTCCACCTGCTTGACTGCCTGAGTGAAACAGCAAGTCTGAAGGCTACAAGCTGTCTCAGATCCACCTTGTATAGATCTGATGCTCTCTGAAAGCATTTCTTCTGAGTTAAGGGATCTACGAAAAATGCCCCCAGCTCAGGCTCTTCAATGATCTTGCCATCTTCAAACTCAATTCCACTAGGCAGGCTGTGATCAACTCCTTTCATCTCAATAGCATAATCACCTTGTTCTATCAGGATGAGGAGTTGTTCCATCTCAGTGTCCTTCCTTGTTCTCCTGGCCTTTATTTTTGGTTGTGTCACATAGACACCTTCACTTACTTCTTTGGAGATCAGGCCAAGATTCTTCACTCTCTCCATCAGCTTCTTTACATATGCTCTGATAGTCTTAGCAGTTTCAGACTTAGACTCACTCAGAGCAACTGCCAACTCAATCCATTCTCTGTACCCCATTTGTGCAACGTCAGTGTAGTCATATGTCTCTAGTTCTGGGCCTGTTGCACCCATTCTGGTTATTTTTAACTTCCACTAACGACCTTTTCTTGATATGGGCACAGCTTTGACAATTGCTTCCTTGGCAAGCCTTCTATCAGCAACATCTTGAAATTTTCTTCTTGCCAGGTTGTCAAAGTGAAATTGCGCTCTTGCAGAAGGCACTGAAGTTTTGGTCACTGAGACCAGAGCACCTTTTTCTTTTTCAGCTTCCTTCTCTTCTGCTGATCCCTTAGCAACAACAAGAGAGGACATCTTAAGTTTCCTTGCCTCTTGAAGTGCAAAAGACTTAGCAGCTTTTGCAGATTCTTATTCTTTTCTTAAAGCTTCCAGGGCTTGAAGCTGTTCTTCTCTAAACTCAAAATATTTGTGCATAGGAAGACCCATTTCTTTGGCCCTGGCTTTATGAAATTTGATCTCTGCTGCTTTCTGCTGTTGGGGATCAGTTGCTGCTTTTTATTTTTCTTTAGCTGCTATAGTGACAGCAGCTTCAGGACTTTCCTCCTCCTCCTCTTCTTCTTCTAAAATCAGATGCCTCCTTCTGCTGCTTGGCCTGTCCTCAGGAATAGTTTCCTCCCCATTTGACTGAGCAGGGATTGGAGATTCAACCTGAGTAGTCTGAGCAGCATGGGAGACACCCTCTAGTGTACCTGTTGAAGCACCTGCTGGTTGACCAGTGAGTATTGCAGGCACTGATTTCTCCTTAGGAGAAGAAGTTTTCTCCCCCTTAGACTTAGACTTTGAGGCAGATGACTTCTCCCCCTTCGAAGGAGATGTACCAACACCTTCAACACCCGGTCTGCCTGAAGGCACAAAGTCATCAGGCTTGCCAGCAGTTTTGGCAGCAGGTCTGGGGCCAACAAGGCTATTCACTAAGAATGCCAAGTTGTCCCTCACCTCTGCAAGCTGGGTAAGACAGGTTTGAAGAGAAGAGGATTGGGTATCAGCAAGGGAGGTCTGCTCAACAATATTTTCCCTATCAGAAGCTGTGAACAACAAACTTTGAAGCTGTGCAAGATGTAGTTCAAGAGAATCTTGCACATCAGCAAGGTTTGATGACACAGAATTGGATAGGGAGCCAATGAGTGTGTTCAAGCTAGCCAGAGTATTAGGAAGAGTAGTGTTGCAATAAGTTAGGGGAGATCACAGCTGTTGAGAAACGGCTGTCATTGAGGACACAGAGTCCTGTTGTAGTGAAAGAATGGAGGAGAGGGAGGTGGACACATTTTGCAGCTGTGCAGTGAGTGCAAGCAGCTGTGGAGAATTATCTGTTAGTGGAGCGGCAGGGAAGGAATCCTTGAACAAATCAAAGAACCCCTTAAGCTATTCAGACACAGATTCTAAAATAAGAGAAGGTAGAGAGGTCATAGTAGTTTCTAAAGATTCAACTTTGTTGGTCAGTAGAGAGAGCTGATCCTTCAAAGGCAGGTCTTTAGGAGATGGAGGTGTATGGGTGGACTGTTTAGATTGGGTGGATGGAGAAAGATGATGAGGAGGCTGGTGTATGAGGATGGGATGGAGAGGGAAGAGGAACATTTGAGAGAAGCTCCATAGCCTGGGCAAAAGTAATGTGGCCCAGCTTGGAGGGTTCAAAGGGTCCCTCAGCAGCGGCTATAGCTGCTTCATCAGGAGAAGGGGTTGATGTTGGGGGCCTTTCAGATGCTGCTTGTGTTGCAACATCCTCATGAAGGCAAGTGGGTGTTCCCTCTGTAGTGCCTTGGAGTAAAAGCACCTCATCATGGGGAGATGAGATATGCATTTCAACATCAGCAGTGGTGAAACCTGCTGAAGGAGTTTGCATAGAGGGAGCAGCGTCACCAAAGGGATGGTATGATCCCTGAGGTTCATCAGCTTGGGTTGTTGGTCCCTCAGCAGCTGTTTGGTGTAGAACAGCTGTATCATGGGGAGCAGAAGTTTGAGGCTGAGCTGCTGATTGGTCTATACCAGCAGTGTGGGCACCTCGTGCAGACTCAGGGTGTAAAGAAGTTTGAGTGGGGGACAGTGTGGATTCAGTATGGAGTGGAGAGGGCTCCTGTCTTTCAATATTCTCAGCCTGTTGGGAGGCTGGAATAGTTGAGCTGGTTATCTCCTTTTGTACAATTGGTTCCTGTTGGGAGGAACCAGAGGGTCTAGGCAGACTCTGGGTGGACTCAGGTTGGAGTGAAGCAGTCTCCAATTGTGCTGAACCTTCTCCCAATATAGGAGAGGCAGCAGGGGTGGCTTCTCTTACAACTGAACCCTGTTGAGAGGGAACAGAGGAGGTGGTGGTTTGGGCTGGTTTCTTTTTGGAGAGTGATTTTCGTTGGTAGTGGATGGATGAAGTGGGTGATTGTGGAGAGGTGAGGAGAGGTTCAGAATGGACAGGTTTAGAGGACTGGGTCAGAAACAGGTGTGTTAACCTGTTCCATAGTCTCAAGTGCCACAGAGGCTTCAGGTTAAACGAATGAACCAGGGTGAGGAGCCTGCTCCCCCTCAGCCACAGAGGCTAAGAGAGCAGACTCAGACTGAGCTGTTTTGGCCTTCTTTTGCACAGGCCCAGCTTCAGTGGTTGGCAGGGTCCTCTTAACAAGTTTGGACCTGGCTTTGGATTTTCTCTTGGGAGCAGCAGCTTCTGGATCCACCCTCACAGCAGAGGGTCCTTCCACCAATCCTAACAACCTCCTCATTGGTGTGGACAGAGGAGGTTCATTTGGAAGAATAGCTATGTAGAAAACTCTATTCCCTATTACAGGGAATGCAGCAGTATGAAGTAAAGGCTGAGAGTTGTACAGATGCTCACCACAAATGTGTCTGAATATGAGGCTCAGAAACCTTGGGTATCGAACAGCAGCTGGTCTTGTCTCTTGCTGCACCAGGTTCCTCAAGTTCAGAAAGATCCACTAAGCCATATCAATTGTAGTCCCATCCACCAGCTGTAGGACTATTGGGACTTCATCACGGCTCAGTTGGTCAAATGAACCAACTTTGTTGCTGAAACTCATCATTACTGAGGCAAACAGAAAGCTGTAGGTAGGAGACAAATCCTTCCTGTACAGCGTTGCTCCAATTTTGGTTTCTGCTACACCACTGAAGCGTAGCAAATTTCCCATTTGCTCATTTTCAGGCTGGGGCATGTCATATGAATCAGCAATGGGCAGATGAAGAACCTCCCTGAGAAGATCTGCAGTAATCTCAATGGTCTGAGTCCCATTGAGAATAGTCCCCTTGATGACTTTGGTGTTGGGGTTGTAGGCACAAGTGTACCAGAACTCGGACACCATCTCCTGGTACAGGACACCAGGAGTAGCAGTCATAGCATAGTTCAATGGATGAACTGTTAAAAACTCAACCATCTGTGAGCCATTTCGAGAGTAGGGAAAGTAGCAGAAGCACAAGACACTTAGTCGAATTTTTAGGGTTCTTAGAAGGTTTATGGTAGTAGTGAAGAAGACGAAGATGTAACAGTATGAGGTATTTATAGGATTTGAATGTGAGTGCGTATGAGAGAGAAACATTTGGGCGGTTGATTTGAAAAGGTCGTTAACGGAAGTGTTAAGGTCTTACAATAGAAACTTAGTTTTGAAAATGTATCGATATGATACGTCTACTTTTTTAATTGTCTATATGGTACATGTACTTCATTTTTCTGTGTCGATATTGTCATTTTACATAATAGAGCCCGTTTTTTACATTTGAAACAGGGTTCTAATGATATGAAAAACAGGGGTCTATTACAAATATGGTCATATCGGTATGAAAAATTGAAGTATAGGTACCATGTCGACATTTAATAAAGTACATGTACCATATTGATAAATTTTCAAAAGTAGGTTACTATTGTATGGCTTTACCCCTTAACGGAAAACGGAACGGTTGTCCATGTCAGACCGTTTGTCAGACCACTTGAGCCCTTTTTAATCACTAACACACGTAACCCACATTATCCGCAGTAATTAAGTTAAATAAAAACAGAAATTAAGTAACTTAATTGTGAAGAAAGGTAATTAAGAACTGTTGGTCTAAGCTGTTGGTCAAACCTGTGATGAGCAGGTTCATCCTTCAAGCTGTTCCCTTAGCCTGTTCAACTATGTAGGAACAGGTTGTGTTCAATAGCTGAGCAGGTTACAAGACAATGTCTTGTAAGTCAGTGTGAGGGAATGGGCAGAGTGAAGAATGGACCATCAGATCAGGCTGGACGAGTAAACCGTTTTTGTTCAGCCTGTTGTATGTTCAAGCTGTTCAAGGATTTCAGAAAAATGGCTAAGTACATAACATGTAGAGCCTGTTCTGTCTAAGCTGTTCTGAGACACTTGATCAGTGTGAGACATACAAAGTCTTAGACCTTTGAGGACACTTAGTCACTTTTGTTTAACATGCCCAGCTTGCTGACAAGGTAATTAAACCTTGTTTCATCAAGAGGTTTAGTGAAAATGTCTGCAAGCTGTTCATTTGTGGAAATAAAACTTACCTCCACATTACCTTTCTGAATCTGATCCCTGATGAAGTGATGTCTGACTTCAATATGATTTGTTCTTGAATGAAATACTGGATTGTTGGAAATAGCTATGGCGCTTGTGTTATCACACAGAATAGGAATTTTCCTATACACAAGCCCATAATCTTCAAGCTGATGCTGCATTCACAGAATCTGCCCACAGCAGCAATGTACTCAGCTTCAGCAGTAGAAGTAGACACTGAGTTCTGCTTCTTGCTACACCAACTTATCAACTTACCACCAAGGAGTTGACATCCACCTGTTGTGCTTTTCCTATCTAGCCTGCAGCCTGCAAAATCAGAATCTGAATAACCTGTTAGTTCAAGGCTGGAGTCATTGGGATACCAAAGACCCAAACCTGGTGTACCCTTCAGGTATCTGAAGATTCTCTTAACAGCAGCTAGATGAGATTCCTTTGGATCAGCTTGGAATCTAGCACACAGACAGGTGGCAAACATAATATCAGGTCTACTAGCAGTTAAGTACAGCAAGCTCCCAATCATACCTCTGTAAGCTGTTACTGAAACAGCTTTGCCACTGGTATCAGCATCCAATTTTACATTGGTTGCCATTGGGGTTTTAATAGGAGAACTTTGATCAAATTTAAACTTTTTCAAGAGATCTAAGGTATACTTTCTTTGATTTATAAAAATTCCAGTTGAGGTTTGTCTAACCTGCAATCCTAAAAAGAAAGTAAGTTCTCCCATCATACTCATTTCATATTTAGATTTCATGAGTAATGAAAAATTCTTGCATAACTGCTCATTGGTAGAACCAAATATTATATCATCCACATAAATTTGAACAAGCATAATATCAGATTTCACCTTCTTTATGAACAGTGTAGTATCCACTTTACCTCTGGAATACCCATTGCTCATAAGGAATTCAGTAAGAGTGTCATACCAGGCTCTAGGGGCTTGTTTGAGACCATAGAGAGCTTCGTCCAACTTATGGACAAAACCTGGATGATGTTCATTTTCAAAACCTGGAGGCTGCTTGACATAAACTTCTTCTTGCAGCTTCCCATTTAAAAATGCACTCTTCACATCCATTTGAAATACCTTAATGCTCTTATGAGCAGCGTAGGCTAGATACAAACGAACTGCTTCTAGTCTGGCCACAGGAGCAAATGTCTCATCATAGTCAATTCCTTCCTCCTGTCTATAACCCTGAGCAACTAGTCTTGCCTTATTTCATATGACATGACCTTGCTCATCCATCTTATTCCTGAAAACCCATTTAGTGCCAATTATAGTTTTACCTTTAGGTGCAGGGACCAGCTTCCATACCTTGTTTCTCTCAAACTGATTGAGTTCTTCTTGCATGGCAGTGATCCAATTGGCATCTTTTAGTGCTTCATCCACTTTCTTTGACTCCATTAGTGAAACAAAACTAGAGAACATACAGAAGTTTCCTAAGCTGTCCCACCTTGTTTGTACCCCTTTGTTGATGTCACCAATTATTTGATCATTGGGGTGACATCTGATCCACTTAGGATCATTCTTCAATGATGATTCTCCTGAGTTATCAGCAGCTTCAGCAAGTCCTATTGAACAGCTCTCAAGATTTTCAGACATACTGTTGTCTTGAGCATGTTCACTTGTTGAACATGACTGACCACTGTTGAACATATCATCAGAGGAACCAGGAAAATCAGCATTGATAGGTTCAGGACATGCAGTTGTAATTAGATCAGTACACTTATTCACACAGGGTGTATTGACATAATCATCATCATGCCCATCATGATTAACAGGTTCCACATTGGGTGTAGTGGAAGCTTTTGAGTCCTCTTTACTGTTTGAATGCATTAGATCATCAAAGTTTAATTCTCCTGAAACTGATTCAGGAACAGCTTTGGTGGAAGCATTCTTGGACTCTTCAAAGGTGACATTGATAGATTCATCTATCACCTTTCTTTTGTTGTTGTATACTCTGTAGGCTTTGGAGATAGCAGAGTAACCAACAAACACACCTTCATCAACTTTTGGTTCAAATTTTGCCAGTTGGTCCCTTTGATTAAGATGAAGCATGGACAACCAAACACATGGAAGTAACTGACATTTGGCTTCCTCCCTTTGATCAGCTCATAGGGAGTCTTGTTGAACCTTTTTACCACTAGGGATCTGTTTTGGGTGAAGCAGGCAGTGTTAACAGCTTCAGCCCAGAATGATGAAGGTAGACCTGATGACATAGCATAGTTCTAGCAGCTTCAATGAGAGTTCTGTTTCTCCATTCAGCAACTCCATTTTGTTGTGGAGTTCTTACTGCTGAAAAGTTTTGAGTGTTTCCTTTCTCTTCATAGAAGTCTTCAAGAGTACTGTTTCTGAATTCAGTACCATGATCACTTCTAAGCTGCTTCACTTGAGCAGAGTTTAGCATTTCCATCTTTTTACAAATCCAATAATTTCTTTAGCAGCCTCTCCTTTGCTCTTCAAGAAGATAACCCATGTGTACCTGGAGAACTCATCAACCATTACTAGAGTGTATCTTCTTCCTCCTAGACTTGGAACATTAACAGGTCCAAACAAGTCCATATGGATTAAGAAGAGAGGAGTATCAATAGAGAAGTTATGTTTGGATTTAAATGATGATTTCCTCTACTTGCCTTTCTCACAAGCTGTGCAGAGTTTATCTTTAACAAAGGTCATAGAAGGTAAACCTGTCACCAACTCTTTCTTACAGAGTTTGTTGATGTTCTTGATGTTCAGGTGTGACAGCCTTTTGTGCCATAACCAGTTTAAGTCTGCATTTGTTCTTGTGAGAAAACAGGTTTCAGTTGTGGGATCAGCAGATTGCATGTCCACAACATATACACCTTTCTTTCGTTGAGCACACAACACAACTTTGTCTTGGGAATCCAATATGTAACCCATGTGCTCATGAAAGTTAACCTTATAGCCAGCATCACACAGTTGACTTATGCTAACAAGGTTATGTTTTAGCCCAACCACATAGGCTACTCTTTTGAACACTGCAGCACCAGCTTTAAGAGTTCCATATCCCTCAGTGGATCCCCGTACATTGTCACCAAATGTGACTTTTGGCCCTTTTTCAGGCCTGAGATCACTCAGCAGGTCCTTACAACCTGTCATGTGCCCTGAGCAGCCACTGTCCAAGTACCAAACCTAGGATGGTTGTTTTTCCTGCAGAGTGATAAGAAGAATATTAGATACTTTTAGGGGAACTCATCACAGAGATGAGTTCTCCTACTTCATCAACATTTGTTGATGGACTTGTGATGTCAACACTAATATTCCCTATTTGAATGGTATCAGTTTGAATACCACTTTCATTGACTGAGATGTTTCCAACACTGTTTATGTTGCCAGTGAGAGAACCATCAGAGTTAGCAGGCCTCATGTCCTCAGTTTCAGGACAGTCTTTGGCCAGATGTGTCTTCATTCCACATTTATAACACTTTCTCCTTTTAGCATTTTTGGAAGAAGACCTTTCAGAAACACATTCTGGGTTATTTCGTTTGATTCCATCAGCAGGTTTAGCAAGCTTATTACTTTTTGATGAATCAACAGCTTGAGTGGAAAGTTCAATAGCCACAGCTTTGCCTGTCTCTTCTTTCCTCTTTTTAGGAGGGCAGATGTCAAAGATAGGAAGCTTAATTGGCTTTTGAACTTCCACATGTTTAGGAAACTAATTCCCAGATCTCTCAGGCTGAGCAATGACTTTGCCTTTGCCCTTCCTGAGATGTGATTGATGTTGCCTATCAACATAATCATTATTTCTAGTTTTTAAATACTTATTCTCATTTAAAACCAGTTTACCAATATGATTAGAAAACTTATTTGAAATCACAGCAGGTTTGCCTTCAACCTGAGACTTACTCTTGTTAAAGGCAGACTGCTTACCTTTTGAAAACTTATTTTCAAAATGTTCAGCATTAAAAGGATTAGTATGCCTTTTTACATCAGCTTTGGACCCAAAGCCTGTTTTGTCAACATGTTTGGTGTCCACAGCTGCAGTTTGGACATGCTTTCCTTTCTTTTGCTTGTGTGAATCAGCAGAACACTTAGCAAGCTTATTTGATGGAAAACTTATTTCATCAACAGCTTTTGAGCTAGGTTCACACGAGCTGTCAGTGTTTTGAGGCCTGACAAAGCTGTTTGTTGAAACTAATTTACCATTCACTCTTTGAATAAAGGTGTTTGGAAGCTCACCAAGAGTGGACTAGTCTTCTTTTAAATTATTAACCTTAATAATGGAAGCTATTGTGTCAAGATCCCCTCCAAGATAGGCTTGGATTTGTGCAGGAATCTGCTGACTTATGCAGCGTCTGACTTTTTGTGAAGATTGGCACCAAGAGTCAACTATCTTTTGAAGCTTAGCATGTTTTATATCTGTTTCTCTCTTTTCTTCCAATAAAATGGAATTGATGTGTTTTAATTCATCAAGCTCAGTTTCCAACTTATGGAAGCTGTCTAGTTTACTGGATTTTGTTTCAATATCAGTTTTAAGCTTAGAGATTTCAGATAATAAAACAGCATGCTTTTCAACAGCAGCTTTCAGATCAACAAGCATATATTCAAACATTTTAACTTTTTCTTCAGAACTGTAATCCATAAAATTTTGTACCTTATACATCAATGTAGGGTTCCAGTCTCCAAGCTACTGAAAGCTTCAGTTTCAGCCAGATCCTGTTTGAAGTTACTTGTTGATGGGACATCAGTGTTGGCCATCAGACAGTTATTGTCTTCTTCATCAGATGATGAATCAGACTCCTCTCAGTCACAAGTTTCTGCCATTAGTCCCTTTTGCCGGTTAGAAACCACTGAGTTTTCTAACTTCTTCAGCTTAGCCATGGCCATAAGGTACTTAACCCTATAGCCATCATCCCTGTTTGTCTTGTGTGGTTTGGATGTCTGACCAATAGCTTTTGACACACAGTCAGCAGCTAGATGGCCAGTTTTGCCACATTTGAAGCACTTAGCTTTGGTATTGTCAAATGCTTTCTTTTTTACAGCATTTGAGCTTCCCTATAGCATGTTTCTTCCAAACCTTTTCTTGTTGAACCTTTTGACCAGCATGGCTATCATCTGCTCATCATCCAGTTCAGCACTATCTGCACTGTCTTCCTCATCAGACACTTCCTCCTTATCATCAGCCTGTTGATCAGGTTCAGTGAACTCATCACTCACTTGATTTACAGGTTGTCTCACACTGGCCACAAAGGCTGCACCTTTCTTAGATATTTCCAAGGCATTTCTCTTCTGTTGCCTTGATTGCTCATCATTCAGTAAGGATCCATATAAGTTAACAAGATCCATACTTCTGATGGTACCTGAATTCCTTAAAACTGTAGAAAAATAATTCCATTCTTCAGGCAGAACATCTAAGAACTTGTTTTCCAAAGTCAGGCTGTCCTTGGTGATCCCAACAACTTTGAGATCATTTACAAGAGCAGTAAACCTGGTGTAGGTTTCAGTGAGAGTCTCCTTTGGTTTTCCAAAGAAGAGTTCATACTGTCTAACAAGATTATTAATCCTGTTGTCAAGTGTGATTGTGGGTCCATCATAGAGGGTACACAAAGTATCACACATCTCCTTGGCAGTCTTCATCTTCTCAACCTGTTTGAACACATCATCAGGTAGAGAGATGACCAGGTTGTTTCTAGCCTTTGCGTCAAGAGCCACCAGTCTTTTGTTTTCATCAGACCATTGAGCTTTTGCTTTCTCAAATGTTCTGATTTCAGGAGCAGCTCCTTCAACAGCAGGAGTTATAGTTGTAACAGAGGTTGGCACATAGGGACCCTCCATTACAATCTCTAGTAGTTGTACATCCAGATTCTCTAAGTAGAGCATCATTCTGCACTCCCAACCAGAAAAGTTCTGATGACTGAACTTTGGAGGTTTGCCCATTGAGCCATTGTCATAGTATGAGGAACTTGCAGCACTGTTGTCCATGGAAACTTTGGGAGAATGAGAGATGTAGAATGACACACACTCTAAACTGCCCTGATACAAGTTGTAGGTCCCAAAAGATATCCCAAGTATATAGCTTTAAGCTGTAGAGGGCGGGTGAATACAGCACTTTAAAAACTACACACAATTTTCTCAATGTTTGTATATATTATTAACAAATGTTAATTACAAACAAGCTTGAATGCGAAAAGGTTCAAGCTGAGATGACAGATACAACAGTATGTCTAACTAGTCTAAGACTGACTTAAACTAATTACAATGAATACACTCATTAAGAATCACTCACTGTGTTTACAAGACTCTGAGGAGCAGCTTGAACAAGAACAGCTTAGACAGTGAGCACTGTTTTATTCAAGCAGACTTGCATGCATGAAAGACACACTTTGAATGCACGTTCACTCTTGGTTTCAGCACTTAGCTTTTTGGCTTAATCTTTCAATCCTTGGAAGTTTCTTTTTATACTCACTCAGAGGATCTAAGTGAAGCTTCTTCATTGAATGAAATGAAAAAGGGGAAGTCTTGTGGAAAAGACAACATAAACTTTTCTGCACTTTTCTGAAAAGCAGACTTGTCTTCATGTGGGCAGAACTTTTGTCTTTTCACTTTGTCTACTGTTGCATTGCCTTTAACTAAATAAGGAATGTCAACTTTGTGTTTTTCTTCCTTTTTAAAGGCCTATTTTGATATAAGAAAAAGGTCTGTCACCCTTTTTCAAATAACCTTTTGTCTTCATGTAGCAGAACAGCTTGGGCAGGCTGAGCAGTTCTGATTTCCACTTTGTCTTCGACTTTGTAAACTGATCTTGTAGTAAAAAACAATACATGAGGACTTGGAAACACATTCCATAAAGTGTTTAGCCTGTTCACAAAGAACAGAACACTTGTAAACTGCCCAAGCTGCTCACCAGTGTAGAGCAGCGTAGACAGTTTATGTCCAGCCTGTTCAGCAGACTGAACAGCTTGGGCAAAACTGCCTTTGTTACAACACATGCAACACATAGAACAACTTTAGGCTGATATTGCAAATCATTTTCAGGTTTCAATAAGGCATATAACAGGCCTTAAATTCAACCTTCAAAAGCATCAACAGATTTGATTAATAGTCTCCCCCTCAGATGCAGAACAGGTTTGACTGAGGCCTTTTGTGCCTAACACTACGTCATGCGATGGATCCATGACTACATATATGATTGGACAATATGATTTTTCCAATAAAGTATGTGATTGTATAATCTTTTGGAGTTGTATTTTGCTTTAAAATATGTCATTTGGTCAAAATAATTTATTATTTAATTCGAATAGCTCCCTTAGAAGATTGCATCTCTGTTTACCTCAACAGAGTTAGACCAAATCGTTGGTTTGATAGAACTATTTTTGCCATATACTTTATAAGCTAATCAGGTATGTTTTGCTTCTGTCTTTTTAAGCTCAATGATGATGAAATTACTATAGTATATAGCATGCTGCTATTAGGAGAGGAGTCAAGTTAGTCTTTATATCATTACAAATCCTATATCATTTGGAACTTGACACGAATTAGGAGTTTATATGTATACTTAAAATCTAGGTTGTGTGGTTGAGAAAAGACAAGACGAGACAGAAGATGGATGGTATAAAATCTAATTTACATTTAGATTCTAACTAAAATAGAAACCAAATCTCATTTATCTTTTCATACTATGTAGATGATTGAGGATGATGATTGATGGAATTGAGTTTTGGCCCAAATGAAAGGTAAGCTCACAAACACCGGTTATTTCATATGGATTTTTTATTTATATATCCTTGCTGTTGTTGCTTGTTGTTTCTTCCTTTCTTTCTGTTTCGCAGCACACAAACACACACTAGTTACATGTTTTTAATAGACTATTGGGGCTGTTGCTACTACATTCACTCACTATGTTTCTGGACAACATATATGTATCTATACTTAGTATATACTTGGTGTTGCAACTGATATGTTGTGTCAGTTTTTGCTGTCACAGCTAATCACACTACATATTTAGTTTTTATCTATATATTTAGTATTATTGATGCTATTGCTGCTATGATTTAATGATAGAACACACCCATGTCGCCTGTTATATTTGAACACTCATTTCAGCATAATATAATATTTAAATGAATTGCCTTAGATTAACTGAAGATTTAACAGGGGATTAAACCCATTCACAGACTAATATGGTTTAAAAAATATGGCATGCCTATTCGCACGGAGTCTATATCCCTGGTTTAGTTTGTGTATAAACAAAACTTGAGCACTTTAAGTACATTTACCAGATACTTAGACCTAAGTATGTCATCTATCATCAAATTTTCAAAACAACTACAAATAATGAATAACCAGGTGATCTACCCGATTCCCAAGTAATTGTGCTTTAAACTTTAACAAAAATGGATATCAACTCGGCCAACTAAGCCTTTAAACTTGAACCGGCAACTTCCTTGCCTTTACTATTACCTCCACCTAAGATACATGAAGTATATATGGTATTAGCAAATAAAATTTGCTAAGTGAGTTACTAGATCGATATGGCGTGCATAACATAAAACATACAACAATAGTAAACATGGTTATAAAAAGGACATGTGCAATATCTTAACAAAAAGGTGTGGGAATAGAACCCATTATCAAACAGGTCACGAGGGAAACTCGAGAACCCACATGCTGCCATCGCAGATTAGAAGCAAGTCTAGGCAACCCTAAGCGGCACCCGAAGTCCGGCCACCTACTCCCTGAGCTTCCAGAAGTAGGAATTTCTACGCACAAACACGCAATAAAGCGTTTAAATATAAATAATTATCTAGACATCCATTGAGGCCAAATGATCAACACAGGGTCCACAATATGGTTTAATCAAGGATGAAATGATAAGTATCAAGTGGTTCATCAATAATAATATGAAGAACAATATGCTCCAATGATTATAACAGGTTCAAGGCATCATGGCTAGAAATCCATATTATACAACTAAGTGCAAACTAGTGCAATGCATCATACGATGATCATGATGCCCAGGATATATCCACAATGTTATAAACTAAGGGAAACATGTAATATGTATGCAACACACACATCAATACTAGAACTCACAACAATAGGCTAAAATAGCCTTCGAGTAGTAATCGCCAAAAGGCCTCGTAAGGCTTGATTTTCGCTTATAGCGCCCTAAATCGGTAACCGACACTCCTTTCAAGTCCAAATCTATCCAACAATGATATTCAAAGTATTTATAAGCTCATTATAGCATATCATAAGGTTTGAAAGTCATTTGATGTGTCTTAGTGCCTTTGGTTTGAATTTCCGATTTCTACCGACACCGTTGTACTTCTTATTGAGTTTATAGACTTTTAGATCATATTTGATGTTAATTTATGTGTTATATAAGTATAAGATGATTACACATTGTTATATTGTCATCATAGGTCTTAAAACAAGTGTTTTGGGTGAACAGGGGTGCGACTCGATGAGTCAGGAAGGCGACTCGACGAGTGAAAACATTCTAGAATCGATTTTACCCCTCAGCAGGTACCGACTCGACAAGTCATGGGGGAGTCTCATCAAGTCACTCAGGTCTGCACCCCAAATAGTCGTTTTTTGTTTCCTGCTCGTAATTCCAATTATCCCAACTCAATTTTCATCACTGCAGACACTTGAGAACTCACTTTTATGCTTTTGGTTGCTACTAATAACATATATAAACACTTTTAATACAATAATTTAACCATTTCATCATTTAATCTTTTGGATTTTACATATGTAAAAACTAATTCAATTTTCATGGAATTCATTATTTCTTAAGTTTATTACGCTTGTGATTTTAGTAACTATTCAATCACTTTGCTATTTACACTTAACTTTTGTGAACCATCATCATAGAGCTCACCTTCATTTGACCATGGGATTTCTAGATTAAAGAAGAGAGGAAGACGAACACATATACACATAACTCATAACATAAATTTGAGATTACCATGGGTTTGTTTTATGGAATTGCACAATGATTTGGAGCTCACTTAGCCAAACTTGCAGAAATAATTTCCAACCCTAACTTGGTTCTCTTCTTTCACCATGTGTAGAAGATTTTATAAGAAATGAAGATGAGACATGAGGCCACGATTGGGGGGGGGGGGGTCTCTTTTGACCTCTAATTGGCCAATATTTTACATGACACCCCCATGCACTCTTATTCTTTCTACATTGGCCACCAAGGGTATTACTCTTCACCTTTTAAACCATTATCTTCATATGTATATGCTTAAGTTAATTGTACATATAGCTTTAAAGTTTAAAACATATAGTACAAGTAAATGAAGCTTGTGGCTAATAATTCTATGATAATCATAATTAAAACTTTTAAATTATTATTCATTTGTGAATTTAATTAATTTAAATTTTACCTTAATTATGAGGATGTTACAACTCCTCCCCCTTGAAAAGATTCCGCCCACGTAATCATGTCTGGGCGAATCAGGTGGGGTATTTAGCCACCATCTCGGTCTTGGTTTCCCAAGTAAGGTGAGCACGGCGTGTTGGTACACCCTGTGTGACGATAGCAGTCTAAGCGATCTAACATTTTGGTTTAAGTAATATTCAAAGTATTGGGAATTAACGAGTGTTTGATATATATGTTTATATATGTTTGACAGTTATTGATTGTGTGTTTGAACTTGATGTAACATATTACAAGAAGTTCAAACATAAAGTTCAAAGATTAATTCAAGCATAAGTTAATAACATAAGTTTCAAATACAAGTTAGTCAGATTCAAATTCTATAAGGATTGACATTCGAATCTATGTCCGATTCGAATGTAATCCTGGACAGATTCGAATGTGTGTGATGAGGCAGATTCGAGAATGTCAGTGAGGACAAACTCAAATGGGCCTTTGGCTAGATTCGAGTTTGGCCCATGTCAGACTCGAATTAGCCTCTATAATTAGGGATAGACTCGAAATATTATGAGACTTTTTGCAGAATTCGAGAGTGATTAAGCAGAAAGCGATCTCGAGTTTATCATCAGTCTTAGTGTTCTTTCGGAGAGAATCTTCTGGTAGGTGCGTTCTTGAGTAGTTCGTACAGCTCGTTGATAGTCTCCGTGTTCCTGGTGAGTGTTGTTACCGTCTACCCGTTAACGAGGATTCCGCACTCGTTGACGGTTCCGCGTCTAGATAGATCTGTGTTTGGTAGAAACCTCCTCATCAGATTTCCAATCGGCTACATCTTCTGGCACAAACTCACCCTCTTCCAAATCCTCCACATCAACTTCAAAATCAAAATCCAAATCTAATGGCTCTTCATCAATATTCATCAATGCGTCAATTATCTCATGCACTTGACGCTTTTGGACGGTTTTTCTCTCATCTTCGTGTTTTTCGTGTTTTTCGAGCTTAGCAAATTGTCATCCGGGAAATACTTTGTGTTTTTCACGTTTTTGATCGAAATCAATATTTTTAGTTGTAAAAATATTGATTTAATCTGCAAAACGTTAAGAAATCAAAGTATTAGCCGTTTTTCGAGTTTGCGGCGCTCGAATCTATTAGGAGTAATTAGGGTTATTCTTAGTCTCGAGTCTAACCAAAATCCGCTCCTCTCGAGTTTGATAAACACTGTTTCGAGTTTGTGCTAGTTTCGAATAGGTTCCCAATTCTGCTGACATTCGAGTTTGATTCGAATTTGGACTAGTTTCGAATAGGGCTTCGAATCTACTGCGTGTTCGAGTTTGCCTTGACCTTCGAGTTTAAGGACTTTCGAATCTGTCATTAGTTTCGAATTTAATTGAATTACAAAACTTAATCGAATTTAATCCCAAATAAATTTAAATTTAATTATATTCGAATCAACCTAGATTCGAAAGAATTAACTCAAATTAGTTTCGAATTAAATTAATTAAGTTCAATTCAATTACTCTCGAAAACGATGTCAAATCTTCAAAAGTTTCTAGAAATCGATCACGAGGTCGGGAAGGCAAACACTCCACCTAAGCTGATGAAACTCGAGGATTATTATTGGTGGAAAGATCGGTTTGCCGATTTTGTGCGTTTCAATGACATGCACATGTGGGTATGTATTGATAAAGGATACATTCCACCGATTTCTGAAGTTGAAGGCCGTCAGAGAGTCTTATCATACCAAATGATGAAGGAGGATGATAAGAAACTGTATGAAGCCGAGAACAGAGCTTTCTCGATAATTCGAATGGCGTTGCCTCAGGATATACTACACACATTTCGGACTCAAAAGACATCTAAGGAACTTTGGGAGTCGCTAGAAAAGAGGTGTGAGGGTAATCCTAGGGTTCGAAGAAAGCGTATGGAGCTGTTGAAACAACAGTTTGCTATTTTCAAGGCGTTGAAGGATGAACAGTTGGATGACACCATCACCCGCTTTTATCATCGATTGACGGAGCTTGAAAGTCATGGAATTGAGTATAAGGACACTGAGAAGAACAATAAGCTTCTAGATGCCTTGCCAGCCAAATGGGCGATGTATGTGGCAATGATAAAGCTTAATGAGGATAAGTATTATACCCAATCATTGGAAGATATAGTGGGAACGTTGCGAGCTTATCATTTTGAGCTTCTGAAGGCCGAAACGGATTACGAACAAGTCCAGAATCCAGCAATGTATTTTGGAAAATCAACAAAACCTTCAGCCGCAGCTGATCTGAAGACTGCTATAGCGTTTTTCACCAGAGAAACGTCGTCACCAGCAGAGACTGATGACACACTGAACAGAGCGTTCTTAGGATTAGGAAGATCGGAAGAACAGCAGCCTCAAGCACCACAGGCATCAACATCTCAGGGCTACTCTAAGATACCCATGAGCACAAAATCAGCCGAGGAACATTTGAACTTGCTTGCTTCATTTGTGGCTGCATACGGAAACTGAGTTCAGGGGAAGATAAACGATCCTGCTCTCTGGGATGAAGACTATGATCAGGTCGACCCTGACGATCTTGAGGAAATGGATCTAAAATGGCAACTGGCCATGGTAACCCAACGGGTTAAAAGATTCATCAAAAGAACTGGGAGAAATTTGACGATGAACAATAAGGGGATTGGCTTTGATAAGTCCAAAGTCAAATGCTACAACTGTCAAGGTCTAGGACACTTCCCCAGAGAATGTCAGAGACCGAAGGTAGATACATACCAAGGGCAGAACCAGCATCATGGACAGTTTCAGAATCAGTCTCAACAGAGATACCTTCCGAGTTCATCTGCCGGTCAAGCCAATCTAACTGGTCTACTATCAAATGTCACATCAGACAGACAGCTGGATGGTACTTACGACTGGAGCTCACATCCAGAATCAAATGCTCGGGCTTTTATGGCTGAAGTCATGGAAAATGGATGTGAAGGGGAAGAGCAGACCACAAGGGACAGCAATCCGATGTGGGTGGAGAAGACGAATGATCAGACGCTTCTGGAGTTTGCCGCTCAAATGGCCAACGTGGAATCTGATAACACAAAGGTTAGTCTGACTTACTCTCTTTTTCATGAATTATGTGTGTTGTGTGTTACTTCTAATGATAGGTTGAATCTAGTCTTAGAATCACATAAAACCATAACTGCTCAAAATGAGTCTTTAAAAGCTGATAACGCTAGCCTGAACAACATTTAGCAAGATCTTAAGGACAAACTTAAAGCTGATGCCCAAGATGTCATAGTTCTAAAGGACAAGCTGAGTGAGCAGTGCGTAAGATTAGAACTGATGTATGAGCATGTAGAGGCTTTGACTAAAGATCTTAAGACAAAAGAAGTAGAGCTAGCTGAAACAAAGGTAAAGATAGCCGAGGCTAATAGTAAGCTAGAAAAGTTTAGGAATTCAAGCCTGAACCTAGGGAGAGTTTTAGATGCTCAACGCCAATCTAAAAAGCCTGTAGGTCAAGGATTTCATGAAATTCCTCCACCTTTTAATGCAAACTACGTGCCTCAACCTCAGGAGAAATCTGATAAATCAGTAGACTTAGAGGACATATTTGCACCTATATCTGATCCAGTAATAGAAAATACACCTAAGGTGACTGATACAACAGTCAAGGTTAAGAAAGTCAAATTTGTGTCTTCCTCCAGTGAAACACCTGCAGGAAAACATAAAATTGATTTTAATGATCAGGACGATGAACCAGTCGCAGTAGATGTTCAAAAGGACCAAGACACTAGTGAGACACCTAAGTCTAAGGGCACACACAAGAAGTCCATAGATAAGATGTCCTGCTTTAGATGTCATGAAAAGGGGCATGTTGCTTCTAACTGTCCGCTTAGGAAACTTGAAGTTACACCTAAGACAGGGAAACCAACACCTGTTAAACCCTCAACTAGTGTGGCGAGCACTAGTAGTTCTCAGAGTACCGAGAAAACTGTGCAGGCTACACCAAAACAAGTTGTGAAACAATTACCGGTAAAGGTTGGACCAAAGGAAGTGGTTAGGACTAATTCACCAAATAGAGTCGTTAATCAATCTAGGTCTGGGCCTCAACAACAGTATAGGAGCACAACACCTAGCAGAGCATACACTCCGGTTAGGTCACACACTCCTATTAGGCATCACACACCGGTTAGAGCTCAGGGATCACAATCTGAAATGCAATATAATCGGAATTATTCTAGAGCTCCACAACAAATGCCTACTCAAAGGCAGAGAGTGAATTTACATCACTCGGCACCACAACAAACTCCTGTTCAACGACCCAAGTCACCTGAAAGGCGAGATGGGTATTTGAAAGAGTTTAAGTATGTGGACGAGAATGGTATAACCAAGTCAGTTATGGCTTGGGTTCCCCGTGATAACTAACCTATTTTCTTTCATGTGCAGGAGATTACCACAGGTCCAAACAACAAATGGTTCGTCGACAGTGGATGCTCCAGGCACATGACAGGGGAAAGAAGTCTCCTTACAGACTTCAAGGGTGGGAATCGGGGATTTGTATCATTCGCGGGAAACAAGGGAGGAAACATCACGGGTACCGGAGTGGTCACTAATGGGACGATCAAGTTGGACCAAGTTTATCACGTTGATAAACTGGTTCACAATCTCATTAGTGTATCTCAAATCTGTGACAAGAAGAATTCAGTGTTGTTCACTGACACTGAAGCGTTAGTGCTAAAACCGGGATTCAAGATTCCTGAAGAATGGGTATTGATGCGGGCACCAAGGAAGAATGACTTGTACATGCTTGATATGAACAAGCCGGAGACTTCGATGGGGCCAATCTGTTTGTTATCCAAAGCTTCGGAGACGGAATCAGTGTTATGGCACAGACGCATGGCACATTTGCACCTAAGGAAAATGAATTATATAACGAAAAATGGGTTGGTGCAAGGTGTGCCTATGAAGAGCTTTCAGTTCGAGGACAAGTGTCTACCATGCAAGAAGGGCAAACAACATAAGAAGACACACAAGTCCAAGACTCAGAACTCCATAACCTCTACATTCGATTTGTTGCACATGGATCTTTTCGGACCAATCAACAATAGGAGTATAGGAGGTAGTTGGTATTGTTTGGTTATCACTGACGATTACTCACGATTTTCTTGGGTTTTCTTTCTAAGTACAAAGGACGAGACGGCTTCCAAGCTCATCGGATTCTTAGACCAAGTGGAGAATTCCTACGGAACACGGGTTACAAGAATACATAGTGATAATGGAACTGAGTTCAAAAACACTGTAATTGGTGTATATTGCCTATCAAAGGGCATAGTGCATCAATTTAGTGCACCATATGAGCCTCAACAAAATGGGGTGGCCGAACGTAAAAACAGGACACTGATTGAGGCAGCTAGGACTATGCTTTCGGATTCAAAGCTTCCTACCATGTTTTGGGGGGAGGCAGTGAATACCGCATGTCATATTTTAAACCGGGTCCTAACTGTCAAATCTTTGAACAAAACCTGCTATGAAATTTTGAATAAACGGCCACCTAATTTAACTGGCTTCGAACCGTTTGGGGTACCATGCACTTTATTGCGTACAAAACATCAACCGAAGTTTGGTGAAAAGGCTGACGAAAGATACTTCCTAGGTTATGTGCCGAACTCACCAAACAAACGGGTTTTTAACAAAACAAATGGTACGGCGGAAATTGTGTATAACATTGAAGTCACAAGTTATACACATGAACCCCAAACAGGTCCGGAATGGATATTTAACTATGATAAATTATTTGAGTCATTTAACATTCCTTTGGATGAAAATGCAGGTACAATCGAAAAGAACATGGCGACGTTGCATCTGAATGACGATGGTCATACCTTTCCGAGGACTACATTTCAATCTACATCTGAGCCTTCTACGACTGAAGATGGATCTCTAGAAGTCGCTGATCCAGAAGCACCTGCAACTGAGAACCAGACTCAGGCAACAAATTCCAACTCTGAGGAAAATGTCCACGAGGAGGAAAATGTAGAATCTGAGGTAGTTCCCCCAGTAGGTGAAATCGGATCTAACTTAGGAGATAATCTAAGAGTTGACGAGATAGAGACCTCTAGGATCAACAAGAACCATCCTATAGAAAGCATCATAGGAAATCCTAATGAGGGTGTGAGGACTAGGAGTAGTTTAAATAACAACACAGTGTTGTTGTCGATGATAAACGACTCCGAGGCATATCATACCTGTCTCTATTCGTGTTTCATATCGCAAGTAGAGCCTAAAAATGTGCAAATGGCACTTAAGGATAACTCCTGGGTTGAAGCGATGCAGGAAGAACTCTCACAGTTTAGGAAAGTAGAAGTGTGGGAGTTAGTTCCATTACCTCGAGGGGAAGTTGCCATAGGAACCAAATGGGTTTTTAAGTGCAAAAGAGACGATCGGGGTATAGTCACTCGCAACAAGGCTAGGTTAGTTGTAAAGGGTTTCAACCAAGAGGAGGGAATCGATTACAATGAGGTGTTTGTGCCAGTAGCAAGGCTGGAAGCCATTAGATTGTTTCTAGCTTTTGCCTCCTTCAAGGGTTTTAAGGTCTATCAATTAGATGTGAAGAGTGCTTTCCTATATGGGAAAGTAAAGGAGCTGGTGTATGTAGAACAGCCGCCCGGATTTACAGATCCAAAATATCCTGATAGAGTGTATCGTTTAGATAAGGCTCTATATGGATTGCATCAGGCACCAAGGGCTTGGTATGAGACTCTATCCAACCATTTATTAGAAAACGGGTTCGAAAGGGGTAGGATAGATAGTACGCTGTTCGTTAAGAGAAAGGGAGAACACTTCATCTTGGTACAAGTGTACGTAGATGATATCATTTTTGGATCATCAGACGAACAAATGTGCAAAGATTTCGAGAAGGTGATGAAGTCGAAATTCAAGATGAGTGCAATGGGAGAGTTAACTTTCTTTTTGGGGTTACAAGTTGACCAGAAGAAGGAAGGGATGTTTATCCATCAGACGAAGTATGTCTATGACATATTGGAACGTTTCGGGATGGAAGGAACGAAACTGTCTGCCCATTTAAGCACGTCGATTCAAGTGAATCACAATCTCGGACCGGGTACTGAAAGTGATACCGATGTGGATCCGACGTTATATCGGGCCATGATTGGATCACTTATGTATTTAACTGCTTCAAGACCTGACATCATGTTTGCTGTGTGTATTTGTGCTAGGTTTCAAGCTAATCCGAAGGAGATGCACATGAAAGCTGTGAAGCGGATTCTACGATACCTCAAGTCGAAACCGAAGCTGGGACTTTGGTATCACGCGGAGGGAGATCTAGAGTTGGAGGCGTTCACGGATTCTGACTACGGAGGATGCAGCTTGACGCGCAAATCAATAACTGGAGGTTGTCAATTCCTAGGAGGGAGACTGGTATCCTGGCAATGCAAGAAACAGACGTCGGTAGCCGTGTCAACGTGTGAGGCCGAGTATGTTGCTGCTGGTAGTTGCTGCTCACAGGTTCTGTGGATACAACAACAATTGCTGGATTACGATTTGGCTTACACTCAAACTCCCATTAGAATAGACATTCAATCTACAATTGCTATAACTAATAATCCAGTAAAACACAGTAAAACAAAGCACATAGACATAAGGCATCATTTTATTCGTGATTGTGCTGAAAAGAACTTAATCAAATTGGTAAAAGTGGCAACAGATGATAATAATGCTGATTTATTTACCAAAGCATTTGATAAGTCACGGTTTGAGTATTTAATTCAACTAAATGGAATGCGCAACCCAGAGTAATTTGACCTTAGTGGTAGTTTATTTCCTTTTATAGTTGTAGTATTTCTTTCTTTTTATAGTAAGTCTGCTAATTTAGGATAGTTTCTATTTTTAGTAAGTTAATAGGTTATCTTCTTTTAATGCTATTTCTTATGAAAAACAAAAGAAAAAAAGAGAGAAAATCATAAAAATAAAAAAAAAGGAATATCAGAAAAGAAGTTAAGTCTTAGATGCATAGGTTCAAAGTGACGAAAATTAGCACAGTCGTTGCAAACTCTAAGTGTTTAGGCTTTCACACATAATGCACCTAAAATTCTAAGTGTTATACTTTATTTTAGTTTGATGTGTTGGTAGGCATAATACATATAGGGAGTCTCAAGGCTGATAAAATATTCAAGAAAAAGTCAAACGTGTCACTAACTTAGATGTATGACCAATCGGTCTTAATATTTATGTACAAGACATACAAACTTTGAGTCTAAATGAGGTATGCAAACTTTCTGGGGATGTATAGCAACATCAAATACATCTTAACATGGGAAGAATAGAAAAATCATACAAAATTGAGAGTCGAAAACATGTAACTCTGTTGTACGTAAGTACAGATCTGTTGCCTCTGTTTAGATTCGGGTTAGCAAGATAAGTCGCTTTGTTGTACGTCGGTACAGACCTGTCATCGCTGTCTTGCTAGCTTTAAAAATAAACCTTAAGTCAAACTAAGACACTTTGTTGTATGAAAATACAGACCTGTGTCCGATGTTTGTCTTTTAAAGAAAGTTTGCACATACCAACAAGTTAGAATCTTAGTCTGTATGACTTGATCATAAAAGTATGTCTATGTCTGAGTCACGTAAGATAATTTCATGATAAATAAAAATGCCAAGGGATTTTCCGATGTGTAGCATGTTTAAAGGGGTAAATACCAACAATCGGCTAAATGGGTATGTCACGACAAACAATCAAAGGAATCAAAAATTCCTAAGTGTGAAAGTTTAAGTACTGAAAGTGAGTATCTGACACCGCTATCTGATTGAACCTTTCTTTGACTATACTCATCAAAAATATTTTGTTTAGCGTTTAGCATAGGCTGTAAGTTGGAATAAATGTAGTTTACGTCTAAGTAAAATTTTTGGTCAAATTTTAAAATTTTATTTTTACTTATTTTTAATTTTATTTTATTTTATTTTACCTTAGTTTATTTTATTTTATTTTTTTACTTAGGAAAAAGGTCAAAAATTACTGAGGGTGCATTCATAGTTGGATAAAATAAACACTGCGTGAAAAAGTCTTGTGCTTAGGGTAAAAGATTTGGCATAGTTTATCATGTTACACAATAAGGTTGAAAAAGTTGAAAAAGTTGAAGTTATTTCAAAATTTTCGAAATTTTCTAAGTGTTTTGGGTAATTCGAGTTTAGGTTAAACTCGAATTGGGGTAACCTCGAATCTGTCAGTAGATTAGAAAGTGGCCATAGACTCGAAGGTAGGTGGTATAAATAGGTTAATAGTAACGTCATTAAGTCATTACTGTTTTCGATTCTATACTCTCGAATCTATTGGCGATTTCGAATCTATCTGCTCGAGTCTACCGTTTTCCACAAAAACGACAATTTGTCGAGTTTCTTACTTGGGTGTTCGATTCTACTAATACATCTAGGTATAATCAACTTGGTTGTACAAGATGCATGTAGTTTAATACACCATTTAAGCCAAAAAAAAAATCACCAATATTTGAAACTTGATAGGTCGAAATCGTGTGTTCCAAAATTACAAAGTTTGGACCGGTAAATAGTCAAATTAAAGGCAAATGTCTGAGATTAGAACCTAGTAGGGCTAATGAATGTGATTTTCTGAGTCCAAAATGGTTAAAATCATGGAATTTGGTGATGAGTTGGGCCGACATTTCGAATCTGTTCATAAACACTCTCGAGTTTGTCAGTAAACTCGAGAAGAACACTACATTTGAATCTGTCATCAAACTCGAAAAGGGGTTTCTTCGAATCTGTTTACTCGAATCTGTCATTTTATTTGAATTATTCAATTTAAATTTAATTAAACTAGTAGAAATTCAGTTGTGTTGGATTTTGTACTTAAACGAGTTCAAAATAAAACAAATTTGAATTTAAGCAAGTTTATTGATTTTTAATAATTCTAATATTTTATCTATTGTGCAGATATGGCTGATAGAGTATTCGTGCCGAAGCATAATATGGTCATTCCCCCCGACCATTATATCCCTGAGGCGCAGGGTTTTCGTCAGATGCTGGATTTCCTAGTAGAGTCTAGGATTGCATTTGCTTTGTCTCATAACATTCAGATTGTTATTCCATATGTACGGCAGTTTTACGAGCATTTGCAAGTTGATTGCACTGTCACCCCGACAGTTCTAAGGACTAGAATAGCTGGACAGCCGCTAGTCTTTTCTGCTGATATGCTGCGTCAGGTTCTGCAGCTGGGTTCTCAATAAGAAGAAAATGGGCCTATTGACTTTCCCTTAAGTATTAGGCAAACTGCTTTTCTGAGAATGAGATATAGTTTAGATGTTACGAAGACATCTTACATGAAGAGCGGGCTTATTGGGCAGTGGAGATTTTTGGCGCACGTATTCATGGTGTGCTTCGCGGCCAAGAAAGCAGGATTTGATTATATCGTTTCTAAGATCCAATTAGAAATAATTGCATTGGTTTATAATCAGAAATTCAGCTTTTCGGAGATGTTCTTCTCGGAATTCGTTCATCAAATTACGGCTCCAGAGCAGCAACAATTTCTCCTATATCCTCGTTTCATAATGATGCTCATCAGGCACTTCTTGCCAAATTTGCCGCAGCTAAATGAGATTCAAAGTGTGGCGGTCATGGATAAAAGGATTTTTGCTGACTGTTCTGCGCACAGAGGAAGGTTGGCAGTTCCGGTTGAGCGACCGTTGTTTGGAGCAGTTATCGATAGGAACTTTTGGCACCAGATAATGCCAACTGGGCAGGTGAAGTAGAAGTTCCGCTTAGACAGCCACAACAACGACAGCAACAACCGCGCGCTCAGCAACAAAGGCGACGCCAAAGAACATCTGCGAGTCAAATTCAGGCAGCTAGGCCTTCGACAAGTCAACAGCCAGAGGTACAAGATGCAGGGCCTTCTAGTGCAACACCAGAATCTGAGCAGATAGCCCAAACACTGGAAGAAATCTGGGCTTCTGGGCCTCATGCCAACGAAGAAATTACTGCTCAGCTGGTTGATCAATTACTAGAGCCTCCGGAAGGAGAAGAAGATGTTTTTAGGCAAGTTGAGGAATATCAACCTGAGCCAACAGGAAATGATGAGTCATCGTCTGCAACTGAGTCTGATGATATGGAGGAAAGAGAGGTTGAAGCTCCAGAGTCGGTTACAGCCGAACCAACAGTTCAGATAGGAACTTATGGTTCGAGATTGGTAGTGAATGAAGAAGCTTCAAGGCGGAGAGCATCACGAGAGTCTGATGACTCTGATTTCGAAGAAGAAGAGGTTGCACCATTAGTGACAAGGCAACGGGCCAAACGTCATCGGTTTATGCAAGGATCTTCCTCAGCTTCAGCCGCACAGCCTGAAGTATCTCAACCTCCGCCTACCCAATCGACCATTCCACCATCACCACCACATACTGAACCGTATATCCCATCACCGATCATTCCCACTCCAATACAGTCCATTCCATCCACCTTAGCCACTTACACAGACAATCAAAGGTTTTTGCAGCTCAAAGATAGGGTTGACTTCCAACAGATCCAGATCTTAGGCCTAACGACGGCAATCAGTGAGATTCAGAAGCACAATGCAAGTCTGGATAACGAAAATGCTGATCTGAAAAAGATTGTGGAAAAAGTACAGGAAGAGATCTTGGAGCTAAAATCTTTTGTCGCTGATCAAGCAACTGAACTCAGATCGATGCGCTCCCTAATTGAGCAGTTAATGAAAAATATAAAGGCTCAGGGGGAGACATCGTGCCGTGATCAAGAAGTGCGCAGGAAGGATGATGATGATGATAATGAAGATGGAAATGGCAATGATCCCAGCACACAAAGACAAAATGAGCCAGTAGATTTTTCTGCTACTCAGGATGCTCAGACTCAGGGGGAGCCAAGTCAATCAGGATCTGGAGTAGGAGTAGGTGAGGCTAGTTCATCAAAGGTCTCAGAAAGTCAAGTGCGTGAGATAATTGACGCATTGATGAATATTGATGAAGAGCTATTAGATTTGGATTTTGATTTTGAAGATGATGTGGAGGATTTGGAAGAGGGTGAGTTTGTGCCAGAAGATGTAGCCAATTGGAGATCTGATGAGGAGGTTGTGATAGATGACGACGATAATGTAAACGAAGTAATCATTCAATCTCAGCCGGTCACAGAACTATATGAGCATACTGAACAACATGTGATAGATATTGATGACATCAAAGTGGCCTCGGTAGATGATTCAGAAATGGAAGAGGCAGAAAGAGAGCCTAGCAGAGCTGAATTGCTAAATCTTTGGTTCCGAAAGGAAGAGAAGAAGACTGAGCCGAAGATAAAGAAGACGATGAGAATTCCAGGTGCAGAAAACTTCTCTAGAGGTATTATTAGCTGGTTCTTCGATAGAGAACTGCAGCGTTTTATTCTAAAGAGGAGAGATGGTCTCCAATACCTAAGGCGCAAGCTTAAAGTGTTCAATACATTGCCGAAGGTAGAGGTGAAGGAGCTGGCATGGAAAGAATTAATCAACATCGGAAATGATCCCTATGCTGAAGTGATCGCGAAGATAGTCAGACGAGAAGGGAGATCCGGTAGGTTTGAGAGACTCAAACCAAGCTCTGGAAAAAGAGTTGAGGATTCTTCAAGGATAGATCTGCATACAGGACGACCATGGGCGAAAATGGTTTATAAGCCTGTCAAATGCTTAAGAAGGGTGCCAATGAAGAAGATGTCTCAAGATATTCTGTCCAACATGAAGTGGTGGTACCTGGATAATGAAACTGCTGAAGCCATCATGGAGGATCAAGACGACAAAGTTCTTTTGCGAGTATATGATCCTCTGCATCTAATGAATCTGTCAAAGGAAGATCTGAAGAAGCTTCATGGTCAACATATCTTCTTTCATGAAGGATGGAGATCTGAAGCCAGAAAGTTCCAAAAAGTTGTCAGAGTATGTACAGATGCTGGTATATACGCAGGTAGTAGTATATATAGATCTAGTACTTAAACTTGATGTAAATAGTTAGAAGCTATCGTCAAGGGGGAGTCTGTTGGTACACCCTGTGTGACGATAGCAGTCTAAGCGATCTAACATTTTGGTTTAAGTAATATTCAAAGTATTGGGAATTAACGAGTGTTTGATATATATGTTTATATATGTTTGACAGTTATTGATTGTGTGTTTGAACTTGATGTAACATATTACAAGAAGTTCAAACATAAAGTTCAAAGATTAATTCAAGCATAAGTTAATAACATAAGTTTCAAATACAAGTTGGTCAGATTCGAATTCTATAAGGGTTGACATTCGAATCTATGTCAGATTCGAATGTAATACTGGAAAGATTCGAATGTGTGTGATGAGGCAGATTCGAGAATGTCAGTGAGGACAAACTCGAATGGGCCTTGGGCCAGATTCGAGTTTGGCCCATGTCAGACTCGAATTAGCCTCTATAATTAGGGATAGACTCGAAATATTATGAGACTTTTTGCAGAATTCGAGAGTGATTAAGCAGAAAGCGATCTCGAGTTTATCACCAGTCTTAGTGTTCTTTCGGAGAGAATCTTCTGGTAGGTGCGTTCTTGAGTAGTTCGTACAGCTCGTTGATAGTCTCCGTGTTCCTGGTGAGTGTTGTTACCGTCTACCCGTTAACGAGGATTCCGCACTCGTTGACGGTTCCGCGTCTAGATAGATCTGTGTTTGGTAGAGCTTACACGGCGATGATGCTTCCATTTGACCAAGACTAATTCTATCTCTTTATTTCTCAAATTCACGAGTTTCGTATTCACAATAACCTCAGGCTTTTCAATGTACCTCAACTTTTCATCGATCTTAACTTCTTTCATTGGCACTGCCCAATCAGGCTCTACGAGACTTCTTCTGAGATAGCACACACGAAAGACATTATGAATACTAGCTAAATCTTCAAGAAGGTCAAGTTGATAGACTTGTTCACCAACCTTCTCGATGATCTTAAATGGTCCAATAAATCGTGGTTTGAGCTTACCACGTTTACAAGACCGCAATACTCCCTTCCAAGGTGAAACTTTTAACATCACATGATCGTCTTGAGATCAATTGGCCTGTGTTTCTTATCCCCATAAGCTTTCTGCCGATCTTGAGATCAATTAGCATGTGTTTCTTAAGGTGTAAAGCATTCAAAGATTAAATGCAATATTAGTTACTGTTAGACCTTAATTTCGATCATGTGGAATTTTATTTTGTAATAATTAGGTTATGTTATTTCAAATGTATTGTTATTTAATTTCTAGTGTATTTTCCTTAGTAATTTCAAGTAGAAGGGGCTGGTGGTCATTTGTTCAAAGATGTAATAAATACTTAAGGGAAACCCCACTTAGGGTTTTCCACAAGATTGTCGTATTCCCTTTTGTGCAATCATACGGCCGCCGCTTTCATCATCATTCTCTCAATATTCAATTGCAGAAATGGAGTTTTATTATTCTTTGTGTATTGAATCTTGTGCTGAAATCATTATTGTGAGTGTTGATTATCATTGGGACGTTTACAACAATTGCTGTCAGAGCCGGAAGAGAGGATTCCAACTGCATAGGATTTTTTTCTTCTTCGGTGTTCTTCGTGTTCTTCATCAAATCCCACGATTTGATCTTAAATCCCATCAAAATATTCTGTTTTTCGTGTTTTTCTATTCTATAATCATCTATATTTAATTCTGTATTGATTTCGAGCCTACTTAGTTCAATTCTTACAAGTTTTAATTGTTTATTTGCTGAAATTGTTTATCGGATATTTGGGTATTTCTTCTCGGTTTTGGTCCAAAAACCCAGATTTTTAGGTGTTTTGGCTCATTGTTATTCACAAAAAGTGCTTTAAAAATTAAACCACACATTTAGAAATTATTTTCAGGCTTTGACCTGCATTTTAATGTATTCTGAAAATCTGGAATTACTTCAACTGCTAAAATTCGGACCATCTCAGACCTAAATTCGGATCACAGCTCGGATCATTTTTCGGACCAATTCGTACCAAATTTTAACTTTTTTCGGACGAAATCTCAGACCCATCCGAAATTCGGTTCATCCGAAAATTTGTTAAAACATTTTTCGGGTGCTTAAAATTACTTGTTCTTCATTTTTAACATTTTTCTAAACCAACTCGGATCATCCTAAATTCGGATCATCAACCGAATTCGGATCACCAGAGTTTCATTTCTTTTAAGTTCCCATCCTAGATACTACTGTTCATCCGAATTTCGCACCCGAGTTTGCATTTCATCTGAGTTTCTCATCATCCGAGTTATTCAACCATCCGAATTACTGTTCATCCGAAATACATCCATCCGATTTCAGTTTCATTCGAGTTCATCTTCATCCGAGTTACTGTTCACCCGAATTCAGTTCCTATTCATTTGAAATTCAGTTTCCACTTCAAAAGATCTTTCCTTTTTAATCAGCACTATTCATCATGTCTCGAGAAGCCCTTGTTCTTGGATCTGAGAACAGACCACCTATTCTCTATCCCGATTAGCATGAACAATGGAAGCAGAGGTTTCTGAAATTCCTTGGCATGCAATCCATGAGAAATCTGCTACTTCAATATTTAACAGAAGGACCGGTTGTCTATTACCGGGAATTACCTGCAAGGCCAGATGCTGATCCTCCAGTCCCAGCATCAAGAACTGTTTGTGAACCTTCCATAGAAGCAGAGAGGATAGAAAACAAGCTGATAAAAGGGCAGAGTATTTCATTTACCAAGCCCTCCCTACTGAAATCCTAGTTGGAGTTGACAGCAAGTTGTCAGCTAAAGAGATGTGGGATGAATTAGAGATGCAAATGCTTGGGGCGGATCTAGATGACAGGGCAAAAGTAAAGGAAGCTAAGGCCAAATTTACTGAGTTCCGGGCCAAAGATGGAGAATCTCTTCAAGGTACCTTCACAAGGTTTTTGTGCAGTCATGAATGAGCTGAACAAGCTACACATTAAAAAGGACAAAGATGATATCAATATCCAGTTCCTTTCATCCTTGGCTCCTGAATGGGAAGTTGCAAGTCGAGCCACCAAACGCGTTCCAGACATTCCAAATGTCTCGATTAATGTGGCTTTCAAGGAACTTAAGAAGTATCAAGGAGATATTGATCAACATAAACAGATGGCAAACACTTTGCATCCCTGTTATTATCCTCAAACTCAGGCACCAAACCCACTGACTCTTTATCCCTGCTCTCAAGCAAGACAATCCCCACTGAACTTCCACCGAACCCATCTCAAATGCCCCACTACAGTAAAGCTTCATCATCGTCTCAATGCAGATACACATCACCACCGTATGAGCCATATGACGAAGAAGAGGCAACCATCCAATAACAAATTACGTTATGGTCAAATCGTCTTCAACAACGACGTTTTTATCAGAACAAGACAAGCAACCAACTTCGTTATGACACTGGACCTCTGAGGTATCCTGAGGATAGAAGGGATGAGAGGCGAGATGAGAGGAGAGATGATTGTAGAAGATATGATAGGAACGATCGGGGACGCGATGACCAGAATCACAATGATCAGGATGAAAGGAGGTATGATGATAGGAGAGATGACAGAAGAGAGAGACATGATGACAGACAAGACTATCAAGATGATCTCCGTTATGAGAGGTGTGACGATAGAAGAGATGATCGAAGAGACGATAGGAGGGATTACAATCGTAGGGACGATAGCCGCGAACCCCGCTGAGCTGACAAAAGGCCGGCTGAGAGAAGGGAGAATAGGCCTAGAGCTGATGAGCCTAAGGAAAATGATGAGCGTTTGTGCTACAAATGTGGGAAACTGGGCCACTTTGCTTGGGAATGTAAGAATCAGTTTGAGCGAGACATCGGGTATTATGAGAGAAAGCTAGAGGCACTCAACAAAAGGTATGATGCTATGGCCCTTATTGCTCAAGAAGATTATTGGGATGATGCTGACTCTGACAAGGAAGAGGATAGGGGTAGAAATTGCTACATGGTTGACCGCATCTGACTGGATGATTATGCGACTACTTCCGATTTAGAATCAGCACGGCTGACGAGGGGGAGACAAAGCAAGATCCAACAGCCTGTCTGATGGCCAACTCCGGGGATTCCGAATGCTCCACGTCAGATTCAGAGGCACACGAGGTACATTCCTTTTACGTTTATGAACATGTAAATAATATATCTGTACAAAATGAATATAACTTGCACACACAAATTCTTGACCTAGAAGCTAGGTTTAATGATGAAAAAGAAAAGTGTGTCATGGCTGAACATCTAGCCCAATCCTGAAAGGAAAAATCTGATGTATATGAAAAGAAGTGGCTAAATAATCATGAGGTGATAAAGAAAATGATAAGTGAAAAAGTAGATGTTCAGGATAGGAATACTTACCTTGAGAGTTGCATGGTTAAAATCACTGACGAAAACAACTCTTTAAAATCTGAAATATCTATTCTTTCAAAACGCTTAGAGTCCGTAAGCATGGAAAACATATACAATTTGGAAAAATACAAAATGATAGAAGAAGAGAGAATAGGTTTGTACTCACGAATAAAGACCTAAGATGATGAATTTCTAAAACGGGGTCAAACTGAACAAACTATTCATCTAAACCAACCCAAAGAAACTAGGTTTTATCATTCCAAACAAGGAATTGGTTTAAAAAATCCTAAGCATTTGGAAAAGGGTCAGCAAGTTTTACCTCGTTTTTATGATATGAGATATATGGGTGCTGGGCTTAAGTATTTCGTTTACCAAACATCGGAAGAAGTTTTTACCCAAGAGGATGAAAAACATAGTGAAAACAAAGAAAAAGAAATGCCTTTTAAATATGATGAACTAAATGAGAGTTATCCCTATAGAGTAGCTACTCTAGAGGAGGACTTCTTGTCTAGCTATTCATCAGCTGAAATGAACGTAGAACCTGTCAAACCAATCCCTCATCTTTACATTCCTACAAAAGTTCTTCAACATAAAATAAAAGTTTTAGAAAAGGAATTAAAGTCAACTCAAAAGGAAGCTCTTGATTATCAAAAAGCTCTTCTCAAGAGTGAGGAAAAATTGGCAAGTCAAAGTTTTCAACAAAATGTAGAATTAATCATCTACAAAGAAAAGTTTGGCATGGTTTCAGAAAGTGTAATTTCTCATTTAAAAGATTCAAAATTTGTCATCCTACAAAAGTCCCTCTCACATCATCTGAAAAAGGTAAAGCCAAGGTTGAAGTTTCTTCTGTCAGTTGTGAATGTGAGTACTCCAAAATTTCCAAAGCTGAGGTTTCAAAGAAGACTTAGAGTCAATCTAAGTCTTCCAAGAAACCCACTCACCAAGGAAATTTTTCAAAGTCTAAGTCTTCCATACGTACTGACTCTCATCGTTTTGTTCCTACAGATCATGTGAGAAGAGTGCCAAAAACAACCATGCAAGATTTTTTGAGTTTTTTTTGTGAAGAAGGTTGTAATGCCAGATGATTTTGTTTCTAGAGATACGATACATGTATTCTCTGAAAAAAATGTCTATAATGATGTTTCTTGTTTAAAGGATTCATTTGGTGACTTTCTAAATTATGTCCAAATTTAGACGTCAAGTACTTGAAATGAATGCTTTCGTGCGTTATCCTGCTAAAAGAATTCGGAAAAAGAAAATAAAAAATACTGCATCATTGGCCACAACAAAACCTGAGACTTGTACTTTGCCTAGGCTCAAACCCAAAGCAAATGTAAAACAAGTTTCAAAAAGTCCAAAACCAATGGTAATTTCATCGCCTAAGGTTCCAAAACCTGTTAAATCCAAACATAAATAGATTCCAAAACGCTCTGCATTTAGTCCTCACATAATTGCTAAATGGGTTCCTAAGACTGTAAACGTGCCATATTTTCCTGGAACACCTAACCTAAAAGGACCCACCCTAAGATGGGTACCTAATGTTGTGTGATTTTAATGCATATGGTTCTTGGATACTTCAGATCAAGACCCACTCTTCAATGAATTGGCTTCTAGTTATCTTAGACTAGGACCCGTTCTTCTGCTTGTCGATTGTGCTTAAAACGACATGTTTGGCTTCTGTGCACTCAGCTCAGGACCTGGTCTAAAAACATCATGTTTTCTGAACATCTCGGTTCAGAACACGGTTTGCATGTTAATTTCCGATGTATGTGTTTAATGCCTATAGATTTTCATTGTATGCATTTTCTTTTCAGGCAAAATCCATTTGGTATATGGATTCGAGTTGCTCTAAACACATGACTGGGAGGAGAGAGTTACTGTCTAACATAGTAGAATAATATTGTGGGACAGTCAATTTTGGGAATAATAATCATGCTCATATCAAAGGATACGGGGATTTAGTCTTAAACAATCTAGTCATCAAGGATGTTGACTACGTTGAGGGGTTATCTCATAACTTATTTAGCATAGGACAACTCCGCGTTAAAGGGCTAGAGGTTACATTTAAGGCTAAGAACTATAGTGTTAAGAGTATTGATGGAAAGGAAAATTTATCCGGTTCCTGAAAGTCTAACCTTTACACCATAGATGTAGCTAAGCTTATGGTTAAGGATCACATCTGCCTACTATCAAAAGCCTCATCAAAAGACTCTTGGTTATGGCACCGAAGGTTATCCCATTTGAACTTTGACAGTATAAACAAGCTGGCTTCGAAACAACTGGTTTAAGGACTCCCAGAATTACGATATGAAAAGGACCATCTGTGTGGAGCGTGTGAGAAAGGAAAAATGAAAAGATCATCTCACAAGTCAAAACCTGAACCATCATCAAAAAGAGTGTAGGAGTTACTTCACATGGATTTATGCGGCCCCATGCGAACACAAAGCATAAATGGGAAGCGATACGTGTTGGTTATCGTTGATGACTTTTCGCGATATACCTGGGTTAAATTCTTACAATCCAAGGATGAGACAGCTCAAGAAATCATCAATTTCATCAAGAGTGTTGAAACCCAACAACAGTTGTCTGTTCACTCAATCCGATCTGACAACGACACGAAATTCAAGAACTCGATAGTAGAGAGCTTCAATCGATCTAAAGGTATTCATCATTAGTTTTCTGCTGCTAGAACACCTCATCAAAATGGAATCGTTAAGAGGCGTAACCGTACCCTCGTGGAAGCCGCTCGCACAATGCTGACATACTCGAAGCTACATCCATTCTTGTGGGCCAAAGTCGTGTCAACAGCCTGCTACACGCAAAATCGTTCCATAATCCGTAAACGCTTTAATAAAACTCCTTACCAACTCTTTTTGAATAAAGTTCCGTTTATCTTAACTACTAATAAAGCATTTAGCTTTTTACTAATTGTAATGCACAATGTACAATCAAGAATAGCACAATCTTGAATTTTAAGAGATACAAGTGTCTAATGCATGATGCACAACTCATTAATGCAACAAAATTTTATAAAAAAAATCTGACATTAAAATTAATTAGCAGAAAGTGAAAGCTGCTACACTGCACACTCTGCTGCAACTGCAGTCTGACCCAAATCATCACTTCCCCTTCCCTAAACCATCTCTTCGTATCCTCCAATAAGTTCCGATCTCTTCCTGCTGTTGCTGTTATAAAATGTGGCAATGTTGCTGCTTCTAAATCTGTCGTTTTGCCTAAAAAAATACTCTCTTTGCAAAATAAGTGTTGTCTTCTGCTGTCTTTTTGCTGCTACTGTCTGCTGTCTTTTTGCTGCTACTGTGTTCTGCCTCTGCTGTCTTTTTACTGCTATTGTATTGCTGCTTTTGCTGTCATTTTGTTGATGTGCTATTGTATTGCTGCTTTTGCTTTTGCTGTCATTTTGTTGCTGTGGTATTCTGCTGCTTCTTCTGGTATTCTCTCAGGTATCTGCTAAACCTGTCAATATGAACAGAATGAAAAAATAAAGCCCATAAATCCCATAACAAGCATGTAGAAATAAACAGTGGACTTTTAAATGAAAAAATGAAGCCCATAAATCCCATAAATCCCATGGAAAGCAACAAACCAAAAGTTTTTTTAGTCAACAAATTAAAAGCAGAAAACGAAGTACAACTATATTGCCAATTTGCCATATGGCAGGAATAGAAATGATTATATATGTATGTCTTCTAAAAGTGAAAAAAGGTAAACGCAACAAAATGAAACTTGCCAATTTAACAGCAACATTTTGAACTCTAGGTGGGACTGGATGGCTTTGGATTTTGTCCAAAGGAATAATTGTAACTCTTCTTCTAAGAGCACCATTTTGAAGTTGTTTTCCTGTGTCATTAAACAACTTCCCACCTGAACATACCTGAACAAAAATGCAGCAGATGAATTTATAACAATAAAGGCTAAAATTCTGCACAATATTGATATGATAAATTTAGACCTCTAAGGCAGTCCAAATCAAGTTTCCCAAACGTAAAAAAATCATCCGGATTTCTTCCTTTAAATTATCTACTGCTTTAGACTCCACGATTCGATCCTGAGAAATATTTAAATTCACATAACTTCCTTATGTATGCAAATGTATGTGTTGATTTACAATATGAAGAAGAAAAAAATTACACCTTTTGTAGAGCCTTCATCTGTCCTTCCTCATACGAGAGAGACTTTAAGTCCCTTTTAACATTTTTTACATTTTTCTTTTTCATAGTGAGCTCCTTTTCTACAGCAACAGCTTCATCGCGTTTTGACAATAACTTAGCCGTTTTCTCTTTTAGCTCCTTTTCACTATGGTTTATCTTTATTTTCATTTGCTTCAGCTCTGTTTCTGCCTTTCCAACTGCCACTTTAGCATCGCATACTTGAACTTCAAGGCACTTCTCTTTGTTACCACTGCTTTTCCCAGTAACTACACCCTGAGTGTCAGCCCATTGCTGGTAGTTACCTCAAAAGAGAGTGGTAGTTTCTGTTAATCAGAAGCCATCATAATCTTGAACAATCACAAGTGCAGCCATTTAAAAAAAAATTGTCAAGAACTGCCATGTGCAGCCATAAAGAATGGCCGAAATAAAAGATTTCTAAAACATAAAATTAAATAAAAAAAATATCGCCAAGTGAACTGCAAATTTAAAATCTACTTCACCTAATCTCTGAAAATGGAGCCAAAAATGTAAATCATAAGTAAAGTGAATCAACAAAAAAAAAAAACCTTTTAGCTTGCCCTTTTGACATTTAAATATGGCATTTTGAACCTGAAATCTGGACAAGGACCATTTGAAATTTTCGATACACATAAAAATAGCATACTAAACTTTAATGTAAAGAACAATCACAAGATTATTAATGGATTCCTAAAGTAAACTTTAACATAAATGAAACCCTGTGGTTGCAGGCCTACACAAAATTAAGGGATTTACACCTTTAATCAGTTCACGCAGCACACAAATATAAACACTGCTCTTTTCATTCTGTTTTTAATTAGTTCACGCAGCAAGAAGTGATTTATGCATCTAAATCTAAAGACAGAACCAGAAAGATAATTCTATTTTATTTTTCTGTTTTTACGCGGACATCATATGCCCAACAAACTACTAAGTTATTTATATAACTTATTAAATATATCATACTGAAATAAACATGTCCTAAATTAAATTTTTGAAGATTTTAAAATGCAAAACAAAAAAACTAACCCTTAAGTTTTATTTTTGCAGCTTTTGATCTTCTTTTTGTTACTCAGCCACGACCCCAGTCACCAGCGCTTTCCAAACCCAGGTTAGTATCGTATCATAACCTCTCGGTCACTTACTGGACACACACTCTCTTAATAACATGCTACTAATCATTATGATGCATACACACACCAAACACATAGACTCACACATGGACGACGATGAATGAATGCTCACAAATAGGATCTGATTATGCAAGTCAAAAGTGAGTAAATTATAACCGAACATAAGATTTTAGAAAAGCTAATGTGAAACAGCAGTTGAATTCTAATGCTGTCAAAATGCTTAAACTAATTGCACAAACTAATTGTACAAACTATAGATAATGGTATGTGAGATGGGAAACGCATCACCCATCTATTGTGAATTTATAACCTCCATCTCCATTTGAATCAATCAAATAATATTTACTTTAAGTGGGACTTCAAAGAGAGTTGGACCTGCATTATAATTAAATTACAAAGTTATAACACTAAAACCAAAAAAAAAAATCAGGCGGGCAGACCTATAGAACAATATATTTGTGAACTCTCTTCGGTTTTTATGCTATAAACATACAAGTAAAAAGAAAAAATGTAATTTTAACGATTAAACACATGAAATGCATCACTAAGGTGTTTTTATTTACCTGCAACACAACTGAAATGCTTCACTAAAACATTGGTTGGCTTTAAACAAATGAAATGCTTCACAAACAAACTGACACAAACCATGACGTAGATGGATTTATCTGCAACACAACACAAATATGGAGCGAGATGAGTAAAATATCTGTAAACCTCATCTGAAAAATGTAACACCAATGACTCACACCAACCTCCTAAAAAACAACCCACCAAACAATAAAGAAGGTTGTCTTAGCTGTAGAGATTGCATTTCTTAAACAATTACACATTAGTAGGATTGAGAATCATACAAATACCTTAAGTTCCATCTGTGATGAAAAAAATATTTCAGAAAATACAACTAAGAAAACTAAAGCCCATGAATCTTACACCATAAAAAAATGTTGAAACCCCAAGACCGATTCAGCCTCGTAATCCCAAAATCCCCAAAATTTCATTAAAATCATAGGAACAATTAGTACACCAGCAGTAATGATTTAATTTATGTCCCTCCTACAGCCTTTCTTTTCAAGCTCCAACCATCCTATGAAAATGAACGCCTAGATTTAACATAGGATAAAGGGCTGCTGTTGATATCATTGCTGATGCTGCTGCTGATTTAATTCAACAAACCCAAACACACTTGAATTTTTAGTTTATATCTTGATGTTGAGGCTGCTACTACAACTGATCTCTTTCTGGTAACTCTATGAGGCTCTCACAAGTCTCGGAGTCCCTCATGCTCACACACACTACACTTTTACTTAGTTTATATTACAATTTGAGTTTTAATTAGTGCTGCTGTAATCTAGATATTTGTTTTCCAGCAACTTTCATCACTATTCCGAGACTCATTGGAGTTCCGAGTCTTGATCTCAACAGCACCCAACCACACACTTATTATTCGACTAACTAATTAGTTTATATATGTTTAGTGGTTTATTGTTGCTGCAACTGACTTATAATACTCACATTTACACAATTTTACTTCTTGTTGTAATTGTTATACATCAGCAAAATAGAACCCGACAGCATAATCTACAAGAAAAACAAGGTTATTGTCTTAAACCCCAAAACTAAAGACGTAAATAAAAATTTCAAGACTGCAGAACGTTAAATACAATAAATAAATAAAAATTTCGAGAATAAGAATTAAACCTCATTTCTGAAATTGGAGCCAACATTTAATTATTATAATTTCCAGACTTCAGAATATTATATACAATTGGTTACTTATATTGTTAAACCAAATATTATATTAACATACATCATATCATAAAAACAAGACATGGAACAAAACCTTTGAATTTGTAAAGTAATCTTCGATCTAAACAAAAATCCCAAAATAAATTTATCCCAAAAATCGAAAACTCAAAGCTATTGAGTTTCAATCGAACAAGAGATCTAAATAAAAAAGTAGTTTCATGTATTTTCTTTTCACTGTTTTTTAGTTTATACTTGACATGTGTATTTTCAGTATTTTAGTTTATATGATTCTCAACTTTTATATTACATGAATATTTTAACTAATATTTTATTTCATCTTATAGTAAAGGTTTTAAGTTCAATTCTTGGCGTGTGTATTTTACTTTATTTTTAATATTGCAAGTTAAATGTCTTCGTAGAACATGGATCAATATTTTCATGCGGATTGTTTTTCATCGCTTCAATGTCCTCATTTATGGTGGAAAATCACGGCGGTTCGTGTGGAATTTATATTGAAGGATGAAACCACAAAAAAACTAATATTGATTTTACTTGATCGAAATGTAAGTTTCACATATTAAATTTATTTTCTTTTTGATAGACAACTCATTGTTTTGACAAACACTTCATTTGTTTTTTCAAGCGGGAGAAAATGGCAGCAATCGTCCCTGAAAATTTAACCTTTTTATGAACAACAAGATTTGATGGTGGAGTCTTTTCGTTAGATCATTTCCAAATCGAATTTAACTATTACGAATACCCTAGGCATGAAGGTTTTAGTTTTCTTCGTAATGAATGGGATATTCGAATTAGCGAAAATACAAAGCTAACGCGATTGACAAATGATATTGAGAATGACTTTGTATTTTATCCGTTGACATCTTCAATAAGAGCACTTGCAGAGGACAGAACCACCCGAAATATGTTGATAGGTACATTTAAGTTTTTCATTAAAGCTCTTACTTCTTTTATTTCATTTGAAAAACATCTAAATTTCACTTACATTTTAAATACCATTTGTAACAACCTAGCTTTTGATCCAGTTATAATCTTTGTACTTTGAGGAAATAATGTAATTTTATTACATTGAATATGAAAATATTAAGTAATTATATTTACGATTTATTATGAAAATATTAAGTAATTATATTTATGATTTATTTTAATTGATAAAAGATGATTATAATAAAGAGATGTAAAATACAAAAGTTTAGTGGGTTAAAATTACAAAGTTAACTATAATACATATATAAACCATTTTAATGGTCATAATTATCAATTAAGAGAATTGACACATTCTCTCTCTAACTTCTCTCTAATCTCTCGGCTAAACACACAAAATATCAAGAATTATCACAAATTTGCAATCAAGTTGGGAAGATTAATCAAAGAGGAGTTACAAACATCATCAATTACTTGGATTCTACAAGAATTAAGGTAATTCTTGACTTAAATTTCAAGAAATTAAGAGTATTGGTTCGGTTTGGTAAAGAACCGAAACCAATAGATTAAAATGTAGAAATTATGATTGCATGTGTATAAATTTGATAGATAATGATAAAATTATGTACATAAAAGTGATAGAAACTAAAATCATGGGTTGGATCAACCAAATTATATAGAAATCGGAATTTTTTATGAAAAATATGTTCTTGACAAAAATAGTACATTTTGGATGATCTTGATCAAATAATGAAGTTATTGATAGGGAAATTAGTATAAAATCAATCAAATAATGATACTACATTAATATAGTAAATTGCATGTTGATTTAAATAAGTTTTGTGAAATTTTATGTAAAATCCGAATGTATAATACTCAAGAACATGAAGAACAATTCTGGGAATTATTGCAAGTCATGGGTCCGAATTCGGATACCCAATTCGGATTCTAATTCGGATCTGGCCTTAATCCCAGTTTCGGATGAAGCATGTTTCGGACCTTACATTTCGGATGCCTTCAAATTCGGTTCATAGGTTCTCAATTTGGATAGGTCCAATTCGGATCTAAGATTTCGGATTGAGGTACATAGATCCGAATTCGGTTGGCCAGTTCGGTTCGGAGATGTCCGGATCCGGATGATCCGAATCCGGGTGGATCCGAAATTGATGGCCCGAAACCCAATTTTATATTTCAATTAAATAAATGATTATATGCATATGCTTTTTAGTTATATATATATGATATATATATATATATATATATATATATATATATATATATATATATATATATATATATATATATATATATATATATATATATATATATATATATAGAAAACTTATGAGAATTTAATGAAAGATTGACAAGATATCAGTTATCAGAATCAGATAGAATTAAAGAATTAAATGACCAAAAGATGATGGCATTAATAAGACAAGTTATAAAGATATAAGACTCAGATAAAATACAAGAATAAAATGATGATGATAAAGATGATTAAATTGACATGATATTATCATGAATGATTTTGAACAGGTTCAGTATATTCTGAACAAAGATTAAAGACTTAAAGACTTGAAAGCGGGTCTCTGATTTGAAAAGAATTGACAGATTACAGATTGACAAAGATAAAATCCTGAGATAACTCAGGTGGCAGATTTTTATATCTGTTTGATAAAGACCCAGACCTGTGAGTTATAGATATTCAGATTGAACATGCATAAGATCCGGTTGAGATATATTGCTGCTGTTAAATTTATTGACATTCATTTATCAGCTGGATTGAGACCTGTGCACACCATGGATGGGTGTTGCCCAGTGAATCATGATAGCTACTTGACTATCTTTTCATATTGCATTTAATATTGCTTCAGATTTTGCTTTATGATTCATTGCTATCATGACTTCTAAGACATATGCTTCCATCATTGATCAGACATTTGATAGATTGATTCAGCTTGACTAGCCCTTAAGGTATATTGTTCTAGACTTGGCTATTTCACCAGTTCTTATGAACTTGGTAATCACCTCTGATGTTCCGCCATATTGACTTACTGGTAGCTAGCCCAGTATGTGGCTGATCCCCACGATTTAAGCGTGAGTGTGGCCTGAACATCATCTAATTCTATGATTCTATATCTCAATCATGAGGGCTGTAGCGGCAACCAAGACATATCACGCTAAGACTAATGACTCCGCTTGACACGCATGTTAATATTGAAAATCTATAAACTCACTAAGCTTTGCTTACAGATGTTGCATTAATATTTTACAGGAAAAGCCAAAGGAAAATCACCTGCAGGACCTAGTACTTAGGTCATTCAAGATCCAAGTTTTGAAGCTTTCTTAGACCACTACTCAACAAACTTTCTGGTACTGATTGGAAGACAGCAATTGTAGTGGATTTTGGGTAGACTTAATACGATTTTATGATGTAATGACTAGACTAGATGTCACCCTTTTATAACTTTAATTTGAAATATGTAATTTGTATCCTAATCTGTATGTACATGTAATTTTTAATTCCGCAATTAATTACCCTATCTTAGTATGGTTGATATCGTATTGCATGATGTGGGACCTAGACTCTGAGGACTGCCCCGTAAGGGAAGGTCTTCACAGGATGGTATCAGAGCACTAGTTTGAGTGAATCAAGTATTACGTGAGTATACTTGGTCTCAAACTGAAGCACTACATATGTATCAATCATTTAGGTGATTTGAACTGAGATAGGATGTACAGACTATTAGGATGGGAAAAAGGGTACATAGATCTAAGTCTATAAACTGATAGTTGAATGATTTTAATTTTCAGTTAAGATGTTAGGATCAGGATCAGGTGACATTCCCAGCAACATGACCCCACAACAGATGTTTGAAATGATGCAACAACTCTTAGCCCAACATTCTGAACAACAAAATAAGACAATGCAAGAACAGTTTCAAGCCAGAGATGAGGCTGAAGCTAAAAGACATGAAGATAAAAAGAATAAAAGAAAAGAAAAGCAAGTCCAGACTAATGAATCTGATTCTGATAACTCAAATCCCAAAACTCAAATTGCTCAGCCAAAAGGCTGCAAGTTTAAGGATTTTAATGCAAGCGGTGCCCTGAACTTTGAGGGTACAGTAAATCCAATTCAGGCGATGGATTGGATCAGCCATACCGAAGAGATTTTCAGAATCTCTGATTGCTTAGATTCGAAGAAAGTGAGCTGCGCGTCTGCGTTATTTGTTGGAGCTGCTCGTGCATGGTGGGAAAACTCAGAGGAGTATCTATGGTGAAGAAATAATTCAGACTCTAGAGTGGAACCAGTTTCTTGATATGTTCAATGCGAAGTACTGCCCGATCGACCAACAAGATAAGATGGAAGTACAACTGATGCAGCTGACTCAGGGAACGAAGACAGTTGACGAATACGAACACGAGTTTTCACGACTATGTGGTTACTCCTCATACCAAGTAGCTACCGAAGAAAGAAAGATGAATAGATTCTGTGTAGGACTCAATCCAAGATACCGTCATCCGATGAGCGCTATCAAATACAAGAGTTATTTGGAAATGGTGGTAGCAGCCAGACAGATTGAGAGAGGATATCTAGAGTACGGCGATCAGCTATACGCTCCAACGACTAACCCGACGAATCCATCTCCTCCGAAGAAACAGAGATTTGACAGATTTTTCAAGCCAAATAAGTCACAATCTCAGCAATTCCATCAGCAAAGTACACAGCCGAAAGCTCAAGTTTATTCCCTTACGAATGAGCCACGATTCTGCAAGCGATGCAGAAAGTCACACATGGGGTTGTGCAATCCAGAGGATGTTACTTGTTTCGCGTGCAACATGATCGGTCACAGCAGTGAAGAATGCCCACAGCAGGGACGTGGATGTGCAAAATGTGGGAAAAGAGGGCATTTTATGTACCAGTGTCGAAGCGGGCAACGTTACCAGTCACAGTCGTCGGCTGGAGGGTCTACAGTAAAGAGTTCTGCTGCAACACCAACCGCAAGGACACATGCGTTTCAGATAACGGCCGAAGAAGCGAGAGAAACACCTGACGTAGTTACCGGTACGTTTTTGTTAAATACGATACCTGTTTGCGTACTATTCGATTCTGGCGCTAGTCGTTCCTTCATATCGACTTCTTTTGCATCAAGATTATCTAAGTCCCCATCGAAGCTTTCCGTAGTACTTGACATTGAGACAGCCAGTAACAACTATGTTATGGCTGATTCTGTATATCGAAACTGTACTCTGCTTGTTGATAATATCGTGTTCAACCTTGACCTTATCCCGATTCCGTTGAAAGAGTTCGATGTCATTATCGGCATGGACTGGTTAACAAATAACGAGGCTACAATTATCTGCAACCGCCGACTCATTAGAATCAAGTCTTCAGACGGCCGAGTATTGGAGATCAAGGGCGAGAAGAGGAAAGGTGCACATTGTTTCATATCTATAGAAAAGGCTCATAAATACTTGTTTAGAGGTCACGACTCCTATCTTTGTTATGCTCTATCTGAGTCCAGCTCTGAAAAGAAATCTTTGTCCGATATTCCTATCGTCTGTGAGTTCCCAGACGTATTTCCTAATGACATTTTCGGAGTGCCACCGGAATGTCAAGTCGAGTTCAGTATTGACTTGGTTCCTGGTGCGGCTCCTATTGCAAAAGCTCCTTACAGACTTGCACCTGCAGAAATGCAGGAAATGTCAAAACAACTGCAAGAGCTGTTAGAGAAGGGGTTTATCCGACCGAGTTCATCTCCGTGGGGTGCACCTGTTCTATTTGTCAAAAAGAAAGACGGAACTTTCCGTATGTGCATCGACTACCGTGAGTTGAACAAGGTTACAATAAAGAATAAATATCCTCTGCCCAGGATTGATGATCTGTTTGATCAACTGCAACGAGCCAGTTATTTCTCAAAGATAGATCTCCGTTCTGGGTATCATCAGCTGAACGTTAAAGATGAGGATATACCGAAGACAGCTTTCCGTACAAGATACGGTCATTACGAATTTCTCGTGATGTCGTTCGGCTTAACAAATGCACCAGCGGCGTTCATGGACCTCATGAATCGCGTGTGCAGACCAATGTTGGATAAATCAGTTATCGTATTCATAGACGATATTCTAATTTACTCCAAAACGGAGGCTGATCATTCTATTCATCTGCGGCAATTGCTAGAGTTACTAAGAAAAGAAAGACTCTACGCAAAGTTCTCTAAGTGTGAATTTTGGCTCAGACAGGTATAATTTCTATTATATAGGTCTTGAGTATTTCCTAAGTATTCCCTGATTTACATCAGAACTTGAATTTCTATTTTGATTTCTATAGATTCAGTTCCTTGGCCATGTTGTTTCTGGCGAAGGGATTTCTGTTGATCCTTCGAAAGTCGAGGCCGTTCAGAAATGGCAAACGCCTCGTGATGCCTCAGATATCCGAAGTTTCCTTGGATTGGCCGGTTATTATCGGCGATTCATAAAGGATTTCTCGAAGATTGCTGTACCTCTAACGATGCTAACACGAAAGAATACTCCTTTCGTTTGGTCCGATAAACAGCAAGAGGCATTTGACATTCTGAAGCAAAAGCTTATTCAAGCGCCGATCCTAGCCTTACCAGAGGGCAATGATGATTTCGTTGTCTATAGTGATGCATCTGGTACTGGCTTAGGATGTGTTCTCATGCAAAGGGGAAAAGTAATTGCTTACGCTTCAAGGCAATTAAAAGATTATGAGAAAAGTGCACCAACTCATGATCTTGAGTTGGCTGCCGTTACCTTTGCTTTAAAGATCTGGCGTCACTATCTATATGGGACTCGGTGTCAGCTCTACACCGATCACAAGAGTCTCAAACATCTTTTCACTCAAAAAGATCTGAATATGAAGCAGCGTCGTTCCTTGGAGCTTATCAAGGATTATGATTGCGAGATCTTATATCATCCCGGCAAAGCAAATGTTGTCGCGGATGCATTGAGTAGAAAAGTGTATCCAGAAAAGTGCTGCTATGCCTTAACTCCTGTAATATTCTCTTCTGATCTTATTGAAGACATCAGAATTGCTCAAGCTGAAGCATTGAAAGAAGAGAATATTGATTCTGAAAATCTTAAAGGGCAATTACAATTTCTAACTCTGAACCATTTGGGACTTCACTGTCTCAAGGGAAACCGAATCTGGGTTCCTAAATATGGTTCTATTCGTAGCACTCTTCTGTCCGAAGCTCATCAGTCCAAGTTATCTGTTCATCAGTCCGAAGCTCAAAGATGTATTTTGATCTGAAAGCAGATTACTGGTGGCCAGGAATGAAGAAAGACATCGGTAAGTGCGTTGACAGCTGCAGAGTCTGTCAGATGGTAAAGGCAGAACATCAGAAACCCTTTGGAGATATGCAACCACTACCAGTTCCTGAGTGGAAGTGGGAGCATATAACAATGGACTTCGTCACAAAACTGCCGAAAACCAAAAGACAGCACGACTCCATCTGGGTGGTCGTGGATCGTTTAACAAAGTCAGCTCACTTCATACCGATGAAAGAGACATATTCTCTCGATAGATTAGCACAAATGTACATCACTGAAATTATTTCACGTCACGGTGTGCCAAAGTCTATCGTTTCTGATCGTGATAGTCGTTTCACATCCAGATTCTGGCAAGCACTGCAAGAAGGGATGGGTACTCGGATTTCTATGAGTACTGCTTATCATCCTAATGCCGATGGCCAGAGTGAGCGTACTATCCTAACCCTGGAAGATATGCTTCGTGCCTGCATTCTTGATCTAGGTGGTAACTGGGATGACCACTTGCCGTTGGTTGAATTCTCATACAATAACAGTTATCATTCAACGATCAAGATGGCTCCTTTTGAAGCTCTGTACGGACGAAAGTGCAGAACTCCTACCTGTTGGCGTGAAACAGGCGAATCGCCAATAGCAGGACCTGCCCTTCTGCAGTTGACTCACGAAAAGATTCAACTTGTTAGAAGGTATATTCTTGAAGCTCAGAGCAGGCAGAAGTCGTATTATGATAATCGACACAGATCAATAAGCTTTGCGATTAATGATTGGGTGATGCTGAAAGTATCTCCAATGAAGAGTGTGGTAAGATTCATTAAGCGAAACAAGCTAGCTCCGAGATTTATTGGTCCGTTCAAGATCGTTGAAAAGATAGGAAATCAGTCTTATCGTCTTGAACTACCAGCGGACTTATCTGGAATACATCATGTATTCCATGTTAGTCACTTGAGAAAGAGCTTAGCTGATGAAAGAGAAGTGCAGATATCACATGTTAACCTGCAAATAGATAAAAAGCTTCGAGTAGTTGAAGAGCCGGAGTGTATTCTGGACTCGAAGACTAAGAAGCTACGAAATAAAGATATACAGATGGTGCTCGTCCAGTGGAAACACCACAAAGGTTCGCATCAGTCTTGGGAATCGAGAGATGTAATGAAAGCTACATATCCAAGTCTGTTCGAATCTAGCTAACTTCAGGGACGAAGTTTGTGCGTGGTGGAGCCCATTCTGTAACAACCTAGCTTTTGATCCAGTTATAATCTTTGTACTTTGAGGAAATAATGTAATTTTATTACATTGAATATGAAAATATTAAGTAATTATATTTACGATTTATTATGAAAATATTAAGTAATTATATTTATGATTTATTTTAATTGATAAAAGATGATTATAATAAAGAGATGTAAAATACAAAAGTTTAGTGGGTTAAAATTACAAAGTAAACTATAATACATATATAAACCATTTTAATGGTCATAATTATCAATTAAGAGAATTGACACATTCTCTCTCTAACTTCTCTATAATCTCTCGGCTAAACACACAAAATATCAAGAATTATCACAAATTTGCAATCAAGTTGGGAAGATTAATCAAAGAGGAGTTACAAACATCATCAATTACTTGGATTCTACAAGAATTAAGGTAATTCTTGACTTAAATTTCAAGAAATTAAGAGTATTGGTTCGGTTTGGTAAAGAACCGAAACCAATAGATTAAAATGTAGAAATTATGATTGCATGTGTATAAATTTGATAGATAATGATAAAATTATGTACATAAAAGTGATAGAAACTAAAATCATGGGTTGGATCAACCAAACTATATAGAAATCGGAATTTTTTATGAAAAATATGTTCTTGACAAAAATAGTACATTTTGGATGATCTTGATCAAATAATGAAGTTATTGATAGGGAAATTAGTATAAAATCAATCAAATAATGATATTACATTAATATAGTAAATTGCATGTTGATTTAAATAAGTTTTGTGAAATTTTATGTAAAATCCGAATGTATAATACTCAAGAACATGAAGAACAATTCTGGGAATTATTGCAAGTCATGGGTCCGAATTCGGATACCCAATTCGGATTCTAATTCGGATCTGGCCTTAATCCCAGTTTCGGATGAAGCATGTTTCGGACCTTACATTTCGGATGCCTTCAAATTCGGTTCATAGGTTCTCAATTTGGATAGGTCCAATTCGGATCCAAGATTTCGGATTGAGGTACATAGATCCGAATTCGGTTGGCCAGTTCGGTTCGGAGGTGTCCGGATCCGGATGATCCGAATCCGGGTGGATCCGAAATTGATGGCCCGAAACCCAATTTTATATTTCAATTAAATAAATGATTATATGCATATGCTTTTTAGTTATATATATGATATATGATATATATATATATATATATATATATATATATATATATATATATATATATATATATATATATATATATATATATATATATATATATATATAGAAAACTTATGAGAATTTAATGAAAGATTGACAAGATATCAGTTATCAGAATCAGATAGAATTAAAGAATTAAATGACCAAAAGATGATGGCATTAATAAGACAAGTTATAAGATATCAGACTCAGATAAAATACAAAATTTAAAGACTAAAATGATGATGATAAAGATGATGAAATTGACATGATATTATCATGAATGATTTTGAACAGGTTCAGTATATTCTGAACAAAGATTAAAGACTTAAAGACTTGAAAGCGGGTCTCTGATTTGAAAAGAATTGACAGATTACAGATTGACAAAGATAAAATCCTGAGATAACTCAGGTGGCAGATTTTTATATCTGTTTGATAAAGACCCAGACCTGTGAGTTATAGATATTCAGATTGAACATGCATAAGATCCGGTTGAGATGTATTGCTGCTGTTAAATTTATTGACATTTATTTATCAGCTGGATTGAGACCTGTGCACACCATGGATGGGTGTTGCCCAGTGAATCATGATAGCTACTTGACTATCTTTTCATATTGCATTTAATATTGCTTCAGATTTTGCTTTATGATTCATTGCTATCATGACTTCTAAGACATATGCTTCCATCATTGATCAGACATTTGATAGATTGATTCAGCTTGACTAGCCCTTATGGTCTATTGTTCTAGACTTGGCTATTTCACCAGTTCTTATGAACTTGGTAATGACCTCCGATGTTCCGCCATATTGACTTACTGGTAGCTAGCCCAGTATGTGGCTGATCCCCACGATTTAAGCGTGAGTGTGGCCTGAACATCATCCGATCTTATGATACTATATCTCAATCATGAGGGCTGTAGCGGCAGCCAAGACATATCACGCTAAGACTAATGACTCCGCTTGACACGCATGTTGATATTGAAAATCTATAAACTCACTAAGCTTTGCTTACAGATGTTGCATTAATATTTTACAGGAAAAGCCAAAGGAAAATCACCTGCAGGACCTAGTACTTAGGTCATTCAAGATCCAAGTTTTGAAGCTTTCTTAGACCACTACTCAACAAACTTTCTGGTACTGATTGGAAGACAGCAATTGTTGTGGATTTTGGGTAGACTTAATACGATTTTATGATGTAATGACTAGACTAGATGTCACCCTTTTATAACTTTAATTTGAAATATGTAATCTGTATCCTAATCTGTATGTACATGTAATTTTTAATTCCGCAATTAATTACCCTATCTTAGTATGGTTGATATCGTATTGCATGATGTGGGACCTAGACTCTGAGGACTGCCCCGTAAGGGAAGGTCTTCACACCATTACTTCTATTTTAGACATTGTTGGAAAAATCATCACGGGCAAACGAGTTTACGAGAGACATTTTGGATACTATAGTTATTTTGAAGTATTCTTACAAGACGGAACATAAGTCTATTTATGTATGATAATTATTATTACATGTCGTGTATGTAGAATATATTTGTTGTTAATTATTTTTTAAATTAATTTTAGGGGCCACATAATAAAGGCGAGGTTCTTTGACATGCCTGAAACACGCCAAGTAAGATTTTTCTGAGCAATAGTACAAAAATCCATCATATACGCATCACGGGTTAAACTTTATCATTTGAATACAAGTACGTTATTTTTTTATACTCTATAATCTCTTTAGATTGGTTATTTATTTTATAGTATATAATGTTATATAAGTTTTATAATAAGTTATGTTATATTTGTTTTCAGTGAATATTTTGATTTCCACGGAGTTTACCAATATCAAGTTCGAACCAGTGATTCCGGAAGCACGTCAAATTAATCTTCTGTTGGGATGAAAAATTTGCATTGACTATTAAACATTAATTACTTCTATTATGTTTTTTGGAATGTGTTGTATTGACTTTCAATGATGATCGTTTTATGACTTCTTTCTTTTTATTTATTATGTCTTGTTGGCATTTGATAACGTATGCTTTCTATTTATTTAATATGTATGTTTTGTTAATATTTGGTGATGACAATGGAGAATATATATATATATATATATATATATATATATATATATATATATATATATATATATATATATATATATATATATATATATATATATATGGGATATACACACTCTAATCGCTATATTGAACTTTTTTGCCATGCCTACGATAGGAGAGTGTATGAGACAGAGACAAAAGGCAAAAGAGAAACTAAAAGCAACGGAGAGTAAGCAGTAATCTAAAAACTATAAAGCAGACATGTTAATCTCTTAAGGGGATGCCTAGGCGTAGGTCGTGCTAATTCTGCTTGTATTTTCTAATTTTCTTTTAGTGAAGCAAAAAGAAGTATTGTATAACTAATCAATCATCAAGTATAGTAGCTAGCAACTAAATTAAATGTCCCAACCTAAATCTTAATATCCAAGACTATTGACAATACAAAACAATGTCTGCCTCAAGTGCCCCTGCCCTAACCAGTTTATATTAGAATAATAGATAAGCACATAAAAAGATTGTTTCCATCAGTACCAAATTAATATAATTCAGAGCCTTAATCCCAATTCCTACACACCAAATATTGAATTAAAAAGATAAAACTCCTACACTACTTAGGCACCCCGTGTTCTTTTAAAAACAGAACGTGGGTAGCAAAGATCTTAGCCAAATAAAAGTGTTGAGTAACAGCATACGAAATGGCCTGATTACGAACTTAAAATCTTAGGATAAAGGCTGACCCATGATTAAATGTAAACCAACATAAGTTCCACATCTGACAATATACCTATGGTAGCACCAATTTTCCATAAATTGAGAAGGTAATTCAACAGCATCCCATTCTATGAAACGAATACCAGCAACAAGTCCCTCGTCTTGTTTCGTTAGCATATGCTGAAGTGCATGACCAAACTCATGGAACACTGTCTCAACCTGCAAACATGACAAAGCATGTCTCAAACAATATTAATATGTAAAAAATTGCATTGCTTTGATCATCTTATAATATTATTATGCATCATGTGTGCACAGTGACAGGAGCTGCAATAGGCCATCCTCCCATATTTAGTTTGCTTAATGATGATTGAATACATCAAAGCTGAAGAAATCCAAAGGGAGTGGCACAGTAATGATTATTAGACTCCATGTAACCATGTGCAATGTTTCAAATTCGAATCACTTCCCATGCCCCCTTAGGACACTGAATTTCAAAAAGAACTAGAAAAGAATCCGCACCAATGAACTTCCAAGAATGACAAAAAGGCAGTTAATTATACAAGTCAATTAAAAAACATCATCCAAAAATTTTGAATATTTAATTTAAAACATAATCAGAATAAGATCCATAGAAATCATAAACTAAATAAGATCCACAAGATCAGAACGCTTTTGGCGTTTCTTGTGATGGAGGTTCCAACAGAGAACAAATCAGACATACGTACCTTTCTGCTTGCGATGGAGGTTCCAATAAAGGAAGAGTTGGGAGATGCGGGCGTTGATGGGAGGCGGCGCAAGGGGTTGGGAGATGCAGGGATTTGGGCCGCTATTGCTAGGGAGAGTGTCGACAGGAGTGACGTTTGGGATGGGAGAAGGCGCAGATGGTGACGACGAGAGAGGTTTGGGCGGCGCAAGGGTTTGGGCGGGATTCAAGATGACCGGAGAAGAAGATGACCGGAGAAGGAGATTGTTCGACGGCACAGATTGGGCGGCTAGGGTTTGCAGACGGATGGGGTTTTGCAAATTAGAGGCGTGATTTGGGGAACCTGTCATATTTGGAGGGTCTTGCAATTTAGATGGATGGATGGTTTTGCAAATTAGAGGTGTTTGCAAATTAGAGGGATGGAATCAGTCATATTTAGACAATTGTTATATTAACTAGATTAATACTCATGTATTACATGGATTGATGGAAAATACAATTTTAGTTTGAATTATTTTATGTAACAAAAATAATAAGTTTCAACAATAAAGTTTAAATTGAACCAATTAAATGATATAAGAATGTTACTTAAATTTATGTTAAATTTTATTTTTGGAAAAAGAGCGGGAAAATGAAAAAATGGGGTATTAGACTGTTGACACGTGGCAGAAATTGTTCTCAATTATTATAATATATAGATATAGATTACCAAGTTAATACTCATGTATTACATGGGTTACATGAGTTGATTTAAAAATACATAAATTTTTTATAGTTTAATAAATTATTATACAATTTATATATAATTAAAATAAAAAAAATTGTAAGCTATAAAATTCAAAAAAGAAAAAATAAATAAACTTTACATGTAATCTATTAATTGTATATATATAAATAATTATTTTCAATATTTAATCGTGTGAAAAATTAAAAAAAGATATATACTCATTATTTTACAGTGTGTATTGATGTCTGGAGGCAATGATACTATGGGTAAAATCGCTCAAGTAAATGTAAATATACAAAAAGGTATGTACATTAAATATAATGAAAGAAATGTATATTTTATTTTATTGGTATGTAGTTTAATTGTTTAAGTACATGATGTATATTTTCTAAAAATTACAGAAAATCGTAGAAAGAGAAATAAAGAGTATTATGAACGACAGAAGTTAAGAAAAAATGTTAATGGTGATGTACCCCAAGTTGATATAGAGAAAGGTATGTGAAATACATATAAATGAGTATCATATTTTTTTACTGTATTTATTATAATCATAAAATGAGTTATCGGTTACCTAATATTATTTCAGAAAAGCAAAAAGAATACAATCGGCAATATTATGCACGGCAAAAAGAGAAGATCAAGGAAAGAAAAAAATCTAATGGTGAAGGAAGTAGTAAATCTACGCCAATGATGACAAATATAACGATGACAGAATCAACTGAAATGGATACGGAGACACCACAAAGGGTACCATTAGGAATATTACGACAGCAAGATATAAATATTTCTCCATATTTTGCAGAGAATAGTCAAACTAGGGCAATGATTTTCGATGTGGAAAAAACACCACATTCGCTTGATGCGGTAACTGGAAACAAAGAAAATGTTACATCGTATCAAACACAAGTTTTTCAAAAACAAGGTAGACATTATCAGCGAACATCAGATGAAAGTACCAGAAAGGACACTGGATCGTTGAACAACTCAAGCAGAGAAGGAATAAGCCAAATGTGTTCAGCGTTGACACATGAAAATCTCAATGGTAAAAATCACACGATTTATATAGTTTTTTGTTATATTAAATATCATATATTATTATGATCTTGATAATTGTTTCCGATCTAATATAGTTAACCGAAGTCCATGTGCTAACCTACTACCTCTCTTTAATGAAGTAGAAGTTCAAGTTTCAATAGGTTAGTCTATAATCTAATTATCAACATTATGATCGAGAAAAGTTTCCCATTAGTTTTATGTAAAGATAATTTATTTATTTATAATCACACTTTTACACTCAATGGAATGGATTTAGGATGTTCAACTGAGGTCAATGATAACCCAATGATACGAGATGAGATCCACAATGAGGATCCTATGCTTTTGTTTACGATGGTATCCCTAAAGAGCATCGTGTCTTGAAGGTGCAGAATTCGTGTGTTCATTGTGGAGCAAAACGCATACAGTTTGAATTCCCTACCTTTTGTTGCATGAGTGGAAAGACAGTGTTGGCACACTCAACTGTTCCTCAAGAGTTATACCATCTATTTACCTCCCAATCTGAATTAGGTGAAATATTCAGAAACAATATACGTGCGTACAACACGAACTTTTCCTTCACGTCAATGGGTGTAACTTTAGATGATTCAACAACTAATATGACATCTGGAGTATATACTTTTCGCGCGCATGGAGGAATATATCATAAAATCGATCATTTTGTTCCGGAGGATGGAAAACCTAGATATTTACAATTTTATTTTTATGATTCCGAATCTGATCATTCACATAGACTACAATGGTCAAATCTTGATAGACGCATCATTCAAATATTGACCCGTGTTCTTTCTACAAACCCGTATGTGAGAACATTTTGAAGCCTTGCTGAGCTGGGACCGCTCGACAACTACAGGGTCACTTTGAATGCATCGGTGGAACTTGACCAGAGGGTGTACAACCGACCGACTACATCTGAGGTTTGAATATAAGAACTTCAGTTTTATTTGTTCATTACAAAATGTACCGTACATCATGTTAAGCCATGTATTTGTATAGGTTGCTGGTATTTGGATCGAAGGTAATGACAATATCACTGCATACAAGAGAAGTATTGTTTTGTATGGAAGGCCTGGCCGTAGTCAAAAAATTCAACCTTACTTTAGTTGTTACGATCCATTGTCGTATCCGATGTTCTTCCCTAATGGCGAATCAGGATGGCATTCAAATATACCAAGACATGGAGTATCTATTGATGATATCGTCAATGACGGTGAACACATAGATGAAGATTTAGAAGGTGTGATCGTTATCATGAGTTATAAAATTGAATAAAGTTATCACATGTTATGACATATGTACACATAGAAAATTTTTAATTTTTTAAATAACAAATTATGCAGAGACTAACGTAAGAAGAGGTAGGAATACTGTTACAATGAGAGAATACTATTGTTACAAATTTTAGATACGCTCAAATGAGAACATGCTTTTGTTTGGGGGAAGATTGTTACAACAGTTTGTTGTAGATACATATATCAAGATTGAGTCTTCGAGGTTGCTTTTTTGTCAACTAAATCAGACAAAAATTAGAGCAGAACTCTACCAAGGTGTTGTGGATTGCATGAATGCTGGTGAGGTTCAACTAAGTAGAGTTGGACAATGAGTTGTGTTGCCTGCCAGCTTCATTGGAGGTCCACGCGACATGCGGCGTAGATTTTTAGATGCGATGACTTTGGTTCAAGATGACGGGAAGCCTGATATTTTCCTTATTATGACATGTAACCCAAAGTGGCATGAGATTGATGATGAGCTCTATCCTGGCCAGTCTGCACAAGATCGACCGGATCTTGTTACGAGAATTTTTCGTGCCAAATTAGAAGATTTCAAGGAACAACTCTTCAAAAAACACATCATTGGCGTAGTCAAGGCATACGTTTATGTGGTTGAGTTTCAAAAGCGTGGTCTACCGCATGCACACTTTCTCTTGATAATGAGATCAGATCACAAGATGTGTAATCCGGACCATTACGATAAGATGGTTTGTGCAGAAATTTCGAACCCGATAAAGTATCCAGAATTGCACAAGTTAGTCGCCAAGCACATGATGCATGGTCCCTACGGTTGTTTACGACCATCCAGCCCGTGTATGCAGAACGAGAAAAGAAGATGTCGCTCTGATTACCCCAAGCAATTTAATGAGATCACAGCACAAGGAGATGATTCATATCCGTTATATCGAAGGAGAAATAATGGAATCAAGGTGAATGTACGTGGTAGTACTTTAGACAATAGATGGGTGGTCCCGTATAATCCAAAGCTTTTGATGATGTTCAATTGTCATATCAATGTTGTGGCTTGTTTGAGTATAAAATCTGTGAAATATGTTTTTAAATATGTCTACAAAGGTCATGACAAGCAGTCGATCCATATTGATCTAGACGGAGAAGAAGAAGTTATCAACGAGATACAAATGTTTCAAGATGCACGTTATGTCTCCCCCCCTGAAGCAATGTGGCGGATTTTTAGTTTTCCACTTTCTCAAATTCTCCCTTACGTGATGGCATTACAAATTCACCTCCCGAATAAGCAGATGATAAGATTCAGAGATAATGATACAATGATAGATATTGTTGATAGAAAGAAAGATAAACGATCAATGTTGACTGCCTTTTTCGAGAGAAACAAAATCGATGAAACTGCAAGACAATATCTGTATAAAGATTTTCCAAGACACTTCACATGGAATGCGAGCTCACGTCGTTGGAATCCTCGAAAACAAGGAGTAATGAAAGGGAGATTGGTTTCAGCTAATCCTGCTGAAGGAGAGCGATACTACCTACGATTATTTTTAGTGCATGTTCACGGACCTACAAGCTATGATGATCTGTACACGGTTAATGGTATATACATTTCGTAAAGCTGCACTTGAAAGAGGGTTAATAGAGAACGACAACAATTTATCACAATGTCTTGCAGAAGCATCATTATTTCAGCTTCCCAATGCTTTGAGGAGGCTGTTCGCAACTATACTGATTTTTTGTGAGCCTGGAGACGTTCGAAAGCTATGGGATGACCATTATGACTCCCTTTCTGAAGATTACAAACGACAAAGTGAAAATATTGTGCGTGTTCGAGATATGGTCCTTTCAGACATTTCTGTATTTCTATTGTCTATGGGTAAGAATCTTGGTGACTTTGATCTTCCTAACGTAAACACAATCGTTAATTTACAATCTGGAGGGTTTCGTGAAGTGCAAGAGGAATATTCTATATTTGTTGAAGAAGAACACTTATGTTGGGAAATAGTTTAAGTACATTCAAACTGTTAGTTAGACTTCTCAGACTGTTAGTAGATTTTTCATGTAAATACAAAGTTCATGCTGCTAGTTGAAGAAACTCGAGCTGCCAGTGTAAAAGTTCAAGCTGCCAGAGTAAAACAACTCAAGTTGCTCAGTTCATGCTGTCAAGAGATTCAAGCTGCTCAACAGTTTCATAAACAGAAAGTGCTGATTTTCAGGAAAGATATCTACACGAAGATTCCAGCATATCTACTATCAGAGAAGTCATAGTCCTTCAAGGAAACAAGTCCAAAAAGCAATATAAATACAGAGAATAGGTCATTCTATTGTATAGAAGTTTATAGAAGTATAGAGAAGTTTTCTGCGTATTTTTGAGTCTGTAATTGCTTTGTTGATTAAGTTTTCATAAGCCTCTAAGGTTGTAAAACCCTAAGAACAGTCTGTGTTCTTCGTCTAATCAAACAGATTAGAGGTGATTGTAATCATTGAATTCAGCAATACAAACAGTCTTGATTACTTCTTATGTTTTATGCTTCATTGGTTCTGAAAGTTTTTGTTAAAATAATTAAGTGTTATTCCGCAAACTTCTTAATTAAACTTTGATTCAAAGCAAGATTATTGATTTATACTCTGATAAATTTCAAATAAGTTAATCTTGGTTATTCATATTTTAGATCCTGACAAGTGGTATCAGAGCCAGGTTGTTCTTTGTTTTTCAAAGTCGAAAACTTTTTTCAAAATTTTTAATCTTTTACAATGGAATTTGAAAATAGCAGCAGTGGATCTGGGCAAGGACTCAAAGTGCCTATGCTCAAGCCCACTGAGTTTGAGATGTGGAAACTCAGGATTCAACAGCATATTCAATTCATTGATTATGCCATATGGGAAGCTGTTGAATTCCCTCCTGTAGTTGATCCAGAACTTGATGCTGAGGGAAAACCAGTCAAAACTCCTCCAAAAACTGAACTTGAAAGGAAGGCTAGAATGAATGAAGTGAAAGCACTCACACTATTACAAATAGCCATTCCTAATGCTTATCAACATCAGTTCAAAAAGTTTTATACTGCTCACTCTCTTTGGAATGCCTTAGAGAAGAGGTTTGCTGGTAATGCCAGTACCAAGAGAAATCAAAAAGACCTCTTGAAACAGCAGTATGAAAACTTTTCTGGTGGCAAGAATGAAAACCTCACTCAAATCTTTGACAGGTTCAACAAACTGATAAGTGAACTGGAAAGTGCAAAGGTCAATCTGGATCAAGATGAAGTCAACAGAAAGTTTCTCAGATCTCTTGGAGAAGAATGGACAGTCTATGCTGCACAGTGGAGAACAAAAGACACACTTGATGAGATAGAATTGGATGATCTGTATAACAGTTTAAGAGTGTTTGAGACTGAGATTGATGCTAAAAAGAAATCCTTTTCTTATAATCACAACACTGCTCTTCTGTCCTCTGAAAAATCTAATAACTGTGATTCTTTTTCAGGTGGTGATGGCAATTCTGCTGAAACTCATTATGAAGCTTTTGTTGCCAATGATGGATTATTTGCTCTAAATGTTGAAGACTTGGAACAAATTCATCCAGATGATCTTGAAGAGATGGATTTAAAGTGGCAACATGCAATGCTGACCATGAGAGCCAAAAGATTTCTGAAAAGAACTGGTAGGACCAACTTTCAAGCCAAAACAGAAGGCAAACCATCTTTTGATAAATCAAAAGTGGAATGCTATAAATGCCATAAGCTTGGTCACTTTGCCAGAGAATGTAGATCTCAAGGTCAACAGCCATCAAGGACTTCACAGCCCATCCAAGCTTCCTCATCAACAGCACTTGTCTCTCAAGAAGACAATGTGTTTGACTGGAGTGATCAGACAGAGGAAGAATTCCAAAATCAAGCACTTATGGCAGAAACATCAAATGTCTCCTCCACTGAACTACCATCTGAGGTAAATTCTAAACTCTGCTCTCAATCATGCAAAAATATGGTTAAAAAGTACAGAGATCATAATGAGAGCATGTGCAAAACTCTAGCTAAGATGGAAGAAAGGAGATATGAATATATGCAAGCCATAGAAGATCTGGAAAAACAGATCAATGATTATAAGGATAATGAGATTCAAATGGGGTATGATAGAAACTATCATGAATGGGAGAAAAAGGAACTCAATAAGAAAATAGAATCTCTGAATAAAAAGGTAGAAGAAACTGAACAGAAGGTGTTAGAGGCTAATGAGAAACTGGAATCTGTTAACATAGATCTAGGTAACTTCAAGTTAGCAAATCAAAAGCTAGAACACCTAATGGAAGTTCAATTCAAAGATAGAGTCAAATCTCAGGTCAATCCCAAAGAAGGAATAGGATACAGAGCTACTCCACCTCCATATAATAACAAGTACATTCATCCAATGAGTGAAGTTGCTGATAGACTTGTCAATGAACCACTAGATGAGTCTATGACTATTGTAGATCCTATCCTTGATAACAGTCCTGAATTAAAAGAAGATAAGAGTCAAAATAGAGACTGTGACACAAAGAGTGCACCCATAGAAGTCCAAGTTCCCAGTAAGAAAGGAAAAGAGAAGATGAGTGTATGCAATGCTACTCCACAAGTTTCTGTACATTCTAACTGTAATACTGCATCTTCATCAAAAGGAACTAAAAGAAGTAAAACTGTTTCTATCTGCACATGCCAAAAACATGGTGTTCAAAAGTTTCCTAAACAACAGCAGGTAAGAGGAAACCAGAGAAACAAGAACCAGAAATTGACAGAAAAGTCTGGTGTTCCAATTCAAACTGTCAAAAGATGCTTTCACTGTGGAAGGAAGAATCACTTAGCCAAGGATTGTTTTTACAAACCAGCTGTTGCAAAACAGACTGTGCATCACACAAAATCAAATCCTAATCAGGCAAAGCACTCAAAAGTGAAATCTTCCACAGCAGCTCCAAAGAGAACAGTTGATCACAGATTCTCAAAAGTTAATAAAAAACAGTCCACACATCAAAAACAAGTTTTGGCAAAGCCTAAATCAAGTTTTAAACAAATATGGTGTGTGAAGGACAAATCTGTTGCTCAAACTGCTAATGCAAAAGATCAGACTGCTAAGTCAAAATCTGATGCTGTTAGTGCAAAAACTGAAACTGTTAGCACTACAAACACAGCTCAAGCTGCTGGGCATCAAACTGGAGCTGCTAGTGAATCATTTGAGACTGTCAGAAGAAAGATGATCAAAATAGTTGGATACCTCATATTATCACTAAATACTCTCCAAAGACTCCATCAGTATATCTCACCAAATATAAGAAGTCAAAAACAGTTTTTAGTTATGTCAATGTACAAGGCCAACCCAAAACCAATTTGGTTTGGGTTTACTCCACTACTAACTAAGCTGCTATTTGTGCAGGGCAACCACAGGTCTCCTCATAGAACAAGATGGCATCTGGACAGTGGATGCTCTAGGCACATGACAGGCAATTCTGAATGCTTGTCAAATTTCAAAGGTTTTGATGGAGGTTTTGTTGCATTTGGAGGCAACTCAAAAGGAGGTAAGGTTACAGGTAAAAGTACTGTTAATGCAGGCAACATGACATTCCATGATGTTCTGTATGTTGAACAACTTAAGTACAATTTATTGAGTGTCTCTCAAATCTGTGACAAGCAAAACATTGTTCTGTTCACAGATTCTGAGTGCATTGTTCTTTCAAAGGATTTCAAAATTCCTGAAAATCTTGTTTTACTTAGAACACCAAGAAAGGACAATGTTTACTGCCTGGACACAGCTCTCTTGACTAAATCAAATACTTTAAGCTGTTTAATATCCAAAGCATCATCAAATGAGTATGCTCTTTGGCATAGAAGGATGTGTCACATGAACTTCAAATCCATGAATGATTTAGTTAAAAAGAATCTGGTAAGAGGATTACCACAAAAGGAGTTCATTTGTGATGATCATTGTGTAGCATGTCTTAAAGGTAAGCAACACAAAACTTCTCATAAGGCCAAAGAAGTAAATTCAATCTCATCTGTTCTTCAGTTGTTACATATGGATCTATTTGGTCCAACATCTGTTTTGAGTTTTAATAAAAGGGCATACTGTTTAGTCATTGTTGATGATTTCACCAGATTTACTTGGGTTTACTTTCTTAGGTCCAAAGATGAAACTGCTGAGCTAGTTAAGTCTTTTATTCTTAAGATAGAAAACCAATCCAATTCCAAAGTTAAGGTGATAAGATCAGACAATGGAACTGAATTTAAAAATCAAATTCTAAACATTTTCTGTGAGTCCAAAGGCATTGCTAGACAATATAGTGCACCAAGAACACCACAGCAAAATGGTGTAGCTGAAAGAAAGAATAGAACATTAATTGAGGCTGCTAGAACAATGCTAGCTGATTCAAATCTGCCAATGAATTTCTGGGCAGAAGCTGTTAATACAGCCTGTTATGTTCTAAATAGGGTTCAAGTTGTCCAATCTCAAGGAAAAACTCCCTATGAGTTATTCCATAACAGAAGTCCCCTAATAGCTTTCTTCAAGTCTTTTGGATGCCCATGTACTATTCTTCACACCAAGACTCACTTAGGGAAGTTTGAGAGTAAAGCTGAAGAAGGATTCTTTGTAGGATACTCAACTCAAAGCAAAGCCTATAGAGTATACAACAGTGTGTCTAAAACAATTGAAGAAAGTGCCAATGTTGAATTTAATGAAAATACTGCTAATATCAAAGGCACTGGTCCTGATTGGTTGTTTGATTTAGATTCACTAACAAATTCTTTGAGCTTTGTTGAGTATACTGCAGAAGCTGATGCATACAGGGTTGAAGCTGCTAACACGAATTCTCATGCTGCCAATACAATTTCTCATGCTGTTGGCACAAAGTCTCAGACTGCTGCAGATTCAACAACTTGGGATGATTTCACCACTCTACCACTTCTGTCTTGTGATCCTCCAGGGGTCCTGAATGATACAAATCCAGACACTGAAGTGCCACTCCAAAGTTCTGAAAGAACAGCTCCAACACAACAGGAAACAGTCCCAGATTCAAGTCAAGCTGTTTCAGAAACTGAACCACTCACTGGTTCTGATGGAGATGATACAAACCTTGGAACTTCCTTTCAAACAGAGAGAGAGCCCACACTAAGAGTTCACAAGTATCACCCTCTCAATCAAATACTGGGTGATCCAAGCACTCCTGTTCAAACAAGGAAAATGGTTCAAAATGAGACTGTTGCTGCTGAACAAGCAGTTTCTGAATTCAGTCTAGCTGCTTTTGAACATGCCTGTTTCATGTCTCAATTGGAACCTAAAAAGGCATCAGAAGCATTAAAAGATTCATCCTGGATTGAAGCTATGCAAGAAGAGCTTTTACAGTTCAAAATTCAGAATGTATGGACTCTGGTGGATCTTCCTAAAGGTAAGAGAGCAATAGGTACAAGATGGGTGTTCAGAAACAAGAAGGATGAGAGAGGAATAGTCATCAAGAACAAAGCAAGACTAGTAGCACAAGGGTACACTCAAGAAGAAGGAATAGATTATGATGATGTCTTTGCTCCAGTAGCAAGAATTGAAGCCATCAGACTGTTCCTAGCATATGCAAGTTTCAAAGGATTTAAAGTGTATCAAATGGATGTTAAGTCTGCTTTCCTGTATGGGACAATCGAAGAGGAAGTGTATGTGTGTCAACCTCCTGGTTTTAAAGACTACAAGTATCCAGACAAGGTGTTCAAGCTAGACAAAGCTCTCTATGGTCTTCACCAAGCCCCCAGAGCATGGTATGACACACTGTCCTCATATCTTCTACAGAATGGATTCAAGAGAGGCACTCTGGACAAAACACTCTTCACTAAATCCATCAAAGCTGAGATTCTACTTGTCCAAATCTATGTTGATGACATCATCTTTGGCTCAACTAATGATAGGTTGTGCAAAGAATTTGAGGCCCTAATGCACAAAAAGTTTCAAATGAGTTCAATGGGGGAACTCACATTCTTTCTAGGGCTGCAGGTTAAACAGAAGCCTACTGGTCTATTCATAAGTCAATCAAAGTATGTCAAAGACATATTGGAAAAGTTTGGCTATCAAGACACAAAGTTTGCAAGCACTCCAATGGATCCTCATAAACAGCTCCATACAGACAAAGATGGCATAGATGTGGATATTCATCTATACAGATCCCTTATAGGATCTCTCATGTATCTAACATCTTCAAGACCTGATATTATGTTTGCTGTCTGTGTGTGTGCTAGGTTTCAATGCTCTCCAAAGGATTCCCACTTGGTTGCTGTTAAGAGAATCTTTAGATATCTTAAAGGCCAACCACATTTAGGTCTATGGTATCCTAAAGACTCTCCTTTTGAACTAACTGCTTATTCTGACAGTGGCTATGGTGGATGCAACATTGACAGAAAATCCACAACTGGTGGATGTCAATACTTAGGAGCAAGACTGGTCTCTTGGCAATGCAAAAAGCAAACAACTGTCTCCACATCATCCACTGAAGCAGAATACGTAGCAGCTGCAAGCTGCTGCTCCCAGGTAATGTGGATTCAAAATCAGCTAAGAGACTATGGTATGAATTTCTTATCCACTCCTATTTATATTGACAATTCAAGCGCCATTAGCATTGTGCAAAACCCAGTGAAATTCCCAAAAACCAAGCATATAGAAATCAGATTTCACTTCATCAGAGATTGTAATGAAAAGAAGTTAATCCAAGTTACCAAAATACATACAGATGATCAGCTAGCTGATCTATTTTCAAAACCTTTTGATGTGGGAAGGTTCACTTTCCTAATATCAAATATTGGTATGGTAAACATGGATTAATTGGTTTTCATTATTATCGACTCAGTATGCTAATTTAAGGGGGAGACACTGTTCCATTGAAAAGTTGCACAATTTTACACTAACAGCATGAGTCTTTTCTCATGCTGCTAGTTCATTTTCTCGGCCTGCTAGTTATTTTCACTTGATCTGTCAAAGTGTGCAGGGTATTTGGGTAATTTTTCAAATGTGTGCGCGGGACCCAACCTTTTCGAAACCTTTAAAGGTCCCGGTTTCGTTCAGTTGTAACTACCAGTTACATATTCTTCTTCCACAGTCTTCTGCTTTCTCTCTGAACGAATCACACATTCTTCTTTCAAACCCTACAACCATCGTTTGTTCACCCATGGAGTTCGTAAAAGAGCATAACTGCCTCCCATACACCCTAAAACACTCTGAACTTCAACCGTTTCATACAATGATGGATTTCCTCAGGCACTCCCATATTCATTATGCCCTAACCATAAACCCTACTATATACATCTCCCATATTGAACAGTTTTGGAATCATGCTTCTGTTCAAACCATCAATGGAGTGCCTACTCTCATATCCAAGATTGATGGAACTGTCATCAATATCACTGAGGAATCCATCCGACATCACTTGCATCTTCAAGATGCCTCAGGTATAACCGACCTATCCCTTCAAGCTTTACATTTTGGTCTTCAAAATATTGGTTATAGGGGCCCTGCTGATTCTTTTACTTTTCTTAAGGCACATTTTTCTCCTAAATGGAAATACCTTGTGCACATTATTCAGCAATGTTTAAGCCCCAAAAGAACTGGTTGGTCTGAGTTTTCTTCAAATATTGCCACTGCCTTAGTGTGCTTTTCTACTGACCAACAGTTCAATTTTTCAAACATGATTTTTCAGGGGATGTTAAGGCATCATTCCCTAAAGAATGGGAAATTTTTGATGTATCCTAGGTTTTTGGCAGAAATAATTGCACACACCTGCACAACTCCACATTTACATAAACGGATACATGTTTCCCATAGACACTCATTGTCTTCAATCAAAAGGCTGATAAAGCCAAGTGCCAATTTTGTAAGTGTAGATGCTCCATTGCCCTCTGCAATGATGAACATCATTTCAGGAAACAGAGGAGAGGGTCTTGAGCAGGCTCAGCCAAACATTACTGCTACAACCCCAAGACCCCAACCCACTCCTCATGATACAAATATTCCCTCTGATCCTTTTGTACAGCCAACATGCCCACTCAGAAACACATACAAAAGAAAAAGGGGACCAGGAGCTCCTTCCTCCTCCTCCCATCAGCAAGAGCCATATATCCCTGTGCAGGAGGATATTCCTGCACAGCATATCCAAAGGGAACCACTAGAGGAAACTCCCATCCTCACTCAGGAGGTGAACATCTCTTCAGAGATGGTTCATATGGGTTCTGTGGCTGGCACTACTGATGTCTCTGCAAAAGAGGCACAGGACAGTGCCAACATAGCTAAGACCACGCCCATGGCAACAGCAAGTGTGCCAACACAAGCTGGAAGTCCCCAGAACCAAGAAAAGAGGGGCCCAGAGGTTTCTACTTCTGGTATTGATGTCAGTGATAGATCACAACCACCACAGGTGTTTTCTGAT
>JAANYP010004321.1:239558-274344 GCA_020465985.1 Centrapalus pauciflorus
CTAAGGCAGTGGCAATGTTAGATGAAAATTCAGACCAACCAGTTCTTTTGGGGCTAATGCACTGCTGAAGTATATGTACAAGAAATTTCCATTTAGGAGAAAAATGGGCTTTTAAGAAAGTAAAAGAATCAGCAGGACCCCTATAACCGATATTGAAAAGACCTGTATGTAAAGCATCAAGGGTTAGGTCAGTTATACCTGTGGCATCTTGAAGATGCAAGTGATGTCGGATGGATTCCTCAGTGATATGGATATCAGTTCCATCAATCTTGGAAAGGAGGGTAGGCACTCCATTGATGGTTTGAATAGATGCATGGTTCCAAAACTGTTCTATATGGGAGATGTATATAGTAGGGTTTATGGATAGTGCATGATTAATATGGGAGTGCCTGAGGAAATCCATCATTGTATGGAACGGTTGGAGTTCAACATGTTTCAGAGTGTATGGGAGGCAGTTGTGTTCTTTTACGAACTCCATGGATGAATAGACGATGGTTTTAGGGTTTGAAAGAAGAATGTGTGATTCGTTCAGAGAGAAAGCAGAAGGCCGTGGAAGAAGAATATGTAACTGGTAGTTACAACTGAACGAAACCGGGACCTTTAAAGGTTTCGAAAAGTTGGGTCCCGCGCACACATTTTGAAAATTACCCAAATACCCTGCACACTTTGACAGATCAAGTGAAAATAACTAGCAGTCCGAGAAAATGAACTAGCAGCATGAGAAAATACTCACGCTGTTAGTGTAAAATTGTGCAACTTTTCAATGGAACAGTGTCTCCCCCTTAAATTAGCATACTGAGTAGATAATAATGAAAACCAATTAATCCATGTTTACCATACCAATATTTGATACTAGGAAAGTGAACCTTCCTATATCAAAAGGTTTTGTAAATAGATCAGCTAGCTGATCATCTGTATGTATTTTGGTAACTTGGATTAACTTCTTTTCATTACAATCTCTGATGAAGTGAAACCTGATTTCTATATGCTTGGTTTTTGGGAATTTCACTGGGTTTTGCACAATGCTAATTGCACTTGAATTGTCAATATAAATAGGAGTGGATAAGAAATTCATACCATAGTCTCTTAGCTGATTTTGAATCCACATTACCTGGGAGCAGCAGCTTGCAGCTGCTACGTATTCTGCTTCAGTGGATGATGTGGAGACAGTTGTTTGCTTTTTGCATTGCCAAGAGACCAGTCTTGCTCCTAAGTCTTGACATCCACCAGTTGTGGATTTCCTGTCAATGTTGCAACCACCATAGTCACTGTCAGAATAAGCAGTTAGTTCAAAAGGAGAGTCTTTAGGATACCATAGGCCTAAATGTGGTTGGCCTTTTAGATATCTAAAGATTCTTTTAACAGCAACCAAGTGAGAATCCTTTGGAGAGCATTGAAATCTAGCACACACACAGACAGCAAACATAATATCAGGTCTTGAAGATGTTAGATACATGAGAGATCCTATAAGGGATCTGTATAGATGAATGTCCACATCTATGCCATCTTTGTCTGTATGGAGCTGTTTATGAGGATCCATTAGAGTGCTTGCAACCTTTGTGTCTTGATAGCCAAACTTTTCCAGTATGTCTTTGACATACTTTGATTGACTTAAGAATAGACCAGTAGGCTTCTGTTTAACCTGCAGCCCTAGAAAGAATGTGAGTTCCCCCATTGAACTCATTTGAAACTTTTTGTGCATTAGAGCCTCAAATTCTTTGCACAAACTATCATTAGTTGAGCCAAAGATGATGTCATCAACATAGATTTGGACAAGAAGAATCTCAGCTTTGATGGATTTAGTGAAAAGTGTTTTGTCCAGAGTGCCTCTCTTGAATCCATTCTGTAGAAGATATGATGACAGTGTGTCATACCATGCTCTGGGGGCTTGGTGAAGACCATAGAGAGCTTTGTCTAGCTTGTACACCCTGTCTGGATACTTGTAGTCTTCAAAACCAGGAGGTTGACACACATACACTTCCTCTTCAATTGTCCCATACAGGAAAGCAGACTTAACATCCATTTGATACACTTTAAATCCTTTGAAACTTGCATATGCTAGAAATAGTCTGATGGCTTCAATTCTTGCTACTGGAGCAAAGACATCATCATAATCTATTCCTTCTTCTTGAGTGTACCCTTGTGCTACTAGTCTTGCTTTGTTCTTGATGACTATCCCTCTCTCATCCTTCTTGTTTCTGAACACCCATCTTGTACCTATTGCTCTCTTACCTTTAGGAAGATCCACCAGAGTCCATACATTCTGAATTTTGAACTGTAAAAGCTCTTCTTGCATGGCTTCAATCCAGGATGAATCTTTTAGTGCTTCTGATGTCTTTTTGGGTTCTAGTTGAGACATAAAACAGGCATGTTCAAAAGCAGCTAGACTGAATTCAGAAACTGCTTGTTCAGCAGCAGCAGTCTCATTGTGAATCATTTTCCTTGTTTGAACAGGAGTGCTTGGATCACCCAGTATTTGATTGAGAGGGTGATACTTGTGAACTCTTAGTGTGGGCTCTCTCTCTGTTTGAAAAGAAGTTCCAAGGTTTGTATCATCTCCATCAGAACCATTGAATGGTTCAGTTTCTGGAACAGCTTGAGTTTCTAGGCTAACAGCTTGAGAAGCTGTTGGGACTGCTAGCCTAGAATCTGGGACTGTTTCCTTTTGTGTTGGAGCTGTACTGTCAGGACTTGGGCATGGCACTTCAGTGTCTGGATTTGCATTAAGTGGAGCATTCAGGACCCCTGGAGGATCACATGACAGAAGTGGTAGAGTGGTGAAATCATCCCAACTTGTTGAATCTGCAGCAGTCTGAAACTTTGTGCCAACAGCATGAGAAATTGTATTGGCAGCATGAGAGTTTGTGTTAGCAGCTTCAACTCTGTATGCATCAGCTTCTGCAGTATTCTCAACAAAGCTCAGAGAATTTGTTAGTGAATCTAAATCAAACAACCAATCAGGACCAGTGCCTTTGATATTAGCAGTATTTTCATTAAATTCAACATTGGCACTTTCTTCAATTGTTTTAGACACACTGTTGTATACTCTATAGGCTTTGCTTTGAGTTGAGTATCCTACAAAGAATCCTTCTTCAGCCTTACTCTCAAACTTCCCTAAGTGAGTCTTAGTGTGAAGAATAGTACATGGGCATCCAAAAGGCTTGAAGAAAGCTATTAGGGGACTTCTGTTATGGAATAACTCATAGGGAGTTTTCCCTTGAGATTGAACAACTTGAACCCTATTTAGAACATAACAGGCTGTATTAACAGCTTCTGCCCAGAAAGTCATTGGCAGATTTGAATCAGCTAGCATTGTTCTAGCAGCCTCAATTAATGTTCTATTCTTTCTTTCAGCTACACCATTTTGCTGTGGTGTTCTTGGTGCACTATATTGTCTAGCAATGCCTTTGGACTCACAGAAACTGTTTAGAATTTGATTTTTAAATTCAGTTCCATTGTCTGATCTTATCACCTTAACTTTGGAATTGGATTGGTTTTCTATCTTAAGGATAAAAGACTTAACTAGCTCAGCAGTTTCATCTTTGGACCTAAGAAAGTAAACCCAAGTAAATCTGGTGAAATCATCAACAATGACTAAACAGTATGCCCTTTTATTCAAACTCAAAACAGATGTTGGACCAAATAGATCCATATGTAACAACTGAAGAACAGATGAGATTGAATTTACTTCTTTGGCCTTATGAGAAGTTTTGTGTTGCTTACCTTTAAGACATGCTACACAATGATCATCACAAATGAACTCCTTTTGTGGTAATCCTCTTACCAGATTCTTTTTAACTAAAGCATTCATGGACTTGAAGTTCATGTGACACATCCTTCTATGCCAAAGAGCAGACTCATTTGATGATGCTTTGGATATTAAACAGCTTAAAGTATTTGATTTAGTCAAGAGATCTGTGTCCAGGCAGTAAACATTGTCCTTTCTTGGTGTTCTTAGTAAAACAAGTTTTTCAGGAACTTTGAAATCCTTTGAAAGAACAATGCACTCAGAATCTGTGAACAGAACAATGTTTTGTTTGTCACAGATTTGAGAGACACTCAATAAATTGTACTTAAGCTGTTCAACATACAGAACATCATGGAATGTCATGTTGCCTGCATTAACAGTACCTTTACCTGTAACCTTACCTCCTTTTGAGTTGCCTCCAAATGCAACAAAACCTCCATCAAAACCTTTGAAATTTGACAAGCATTCAGAATTGCCTGTCATGTGCCTAGAGCATCCACTGTCCAGATGCCATCTTGTTCTATGAGGAGACCTGTGGTTGCCCTGCACAAATAACAGCTTAGTTAGTAGTGGAGTAAACCCAAACCAAATTGGTTTTGGGTTGGCCTTGTACGTTGACATAACTAAAAACTGTTTTTGAGTTCTTATATTTGGTGAGATCTACTGATGGAGTCTTTGGAGAGTATTTAGTGATAATATGAGGTATCCAACTATTTTGATCATCTTTTCTTCTGACAGTCTCAGATGATTCACTAGCAGCTCCAGTTTGATGCCCAGCAGCTTGAGCTGTGTTTGTAGTGCTAACAGTTTCAGTTTTTGCACTAACAGCATCAGATTTTGACTTAGCAGTCTGATCTTTTGCATTTGCAGTTTGAGCAATAGATTTGTCCTTGACACACCACATTTGTTTAAAACTTGATTTAGGCTTTGCCAAAACTTGTTTTTGATGTGTGGACTGTTTTTTATTAACTTTTGAGAATATGTGATCAACTGTTTTCTTTGGAGCTGCTGTGGAAGGTTTCACTTTTGAGTGCTTTGCCTGAATAGGATTTGATTTTGTGTGATGCACAGTCTGTTTTGCAACAGCTGGTTTGTAAAAACAATCCTTAGCTAAGTGATTCTTCCTTCCACAGTGAAAACATCTTTTGACAGTTTGAATTGGAACACCAGACTTTTCTGTCAATTTCTGGTTCTTGTTCCTCTGATTTCCTCTTACCTGCTGTTGTTTAGGAAACTTTTGAACACCATGCTTTTGGCATGTGCAGATAGAAACTGTTTTACCTCTTTTAGTTCCTTTTGATGAAGATGCAGTGTTACAGTTAGAATGTACAGAGACTTGTGGAATAGCATTGCATACACTCATCTTCTCTTTTCCTTTCTTACTGGGAACTTGGACCTCTCTGGGTGCACTCTTTGCGTCACAGTCTCTATTTTGACTCTTATCTTCCTTTAATTCAGGACTGTTATCAAGGATAGGATCTACAATAGTCATAGACTCATCTAGTGGTTCATTGACAAGTCTATCAGCAACCTCACTCATTGGATGAATGTACTTCTTATTGTATGGAGGTGGAGTAGCTCTATATCCTATTCCTTCTTTGGGATTGACCTGAGATTTCACTCTATCTTTGAATTGAACTTCCATTAGGTGTTCTAGCTTTTGATTTGCTAACTTGAAGTTTCCTAGATCTATGTTAACAGATTCTAGCTTCTTATTAGCCTCAAACACCTTTTGTTCAGTGTCTTCTACCTTTTTATTTAGAGATTCTATTTTCTTATTTAGCTCCTTTTTCTCCCACTCATGATAGGTTCTATCATAACCCATTTGAATCTCATTGTCCTTATAATCATTGATCTGTTTTTCCAGATCTTCTATGGCTTGCATGTATTCATATCTCCTTTCTTCCATCTTAGCTAGAGTTTTGCACATGCTCTCATTATGATCTCTGTACTTTTTAACCATATTCTTGCATGATTGAGAGCAGAGTTTAGAATTTACCTCAGATGGTAGTTCAGTGGAGGAGACATTTGATGTTTCTGCCATAAGTGCTTGATTTTGAAATTCTTCCTCTGTCTGATCACTCCAGTCAAACACATTATCTTCTTGAGAGACAAGTGCTGTGGATGATGATGCTTGAATGGGCTGTGAAGTCCTTGATGGCTGTTGACCTTGAGATCTACATTCTCTGGCAAAGTGACCAAGCTTATGGCATTTATAGCATTCCACTTTTGATTTATCAAAAGATGGTTTGCCTTCTGTCTTGGCTTGAAAGTTGGCCCTACCAATTCTTTTAAGAAATCTTTTGGCCCTCATGGTCAGCATTGCATGTTGCCACTTTAAATCCATCTCTTCAAGATCATCTGGATGAATTTGTTCCAAGACTTCAACATTTAGAGCAAATAATCCATCATTGGCAACAAAAGCCTCATAGTGAGTTTCAGCAGAATTGCCATCACCACCTGAAAAAGAATCACAGTTATTAGATTTTTCAGAAGAGAGAAGAGCAGTGTTGTGATTATAAGAAAAGGATCTCTTTTTAGCATCAATCTCAGTCTCAAACACTCTTAAACTGTTATAAAGATCATCCAATTCTATCTCATCAAGAGTGTCTTTTGTTCTCCATTGTGCAGCATAGACTGTCCATTCTTCTCCAAGAGATCTGAGAAATTTTCTGTTGACTTCATCTTGATCCAGATTGATCTTTGCACTTTCCAGTTCACTTATCAGTTTGTTGAACCTGTCAAAGATTTGAGTAAGGTTTTCATTCTTGCCACCAGAAAAGTTTTCATACTGCTGTTTCAAGAGGTCCTTTTGATTTCTCTTGGTACTGGCATTACCAGCAAACCTCTTCTCTAAGGCATTCCAAAGAGAGTGAGCAGTATAAAACTTTTTGAACTGATGTTGATAAGCATTAGGAATGGCTATTTGTAATAGTGTAAGTGCTTTCACTTCATTCATTCTAGCCTTCCTTTCAAGTTCAGTTTTTGGAGGAGTTTTGACTGGTTTCCCCTCATCATCAAGTTCTGGATCAACTACAGGAGGAAATTCAACAGCTTCCCATATGGCATAATCAATGAATTGAATATACTGTTGAATCCTGAGTTTCCACATCTAAAACTCAGTGGGCTTGAGCATAGGCAATTTGAGTCCTTGCCCAGATCCACTGCTGCTATTTTCAAATTCCATTGTAAAATATTAAAAATTTAAAAGAAAGTTTTTGACTTTGAAAAACAAAGAGTAACCTGGTTTGAAAAACCTGATTTGAACAACCTGGTTTGACAAACCTGGCTCTGATACCACTTGTCAGGATCTAAAATATGAATTACCAAGACTAACTGATTTGAATTTATCAGAGTATAAATCAATAATCTTGCTTTGAATCAAAGTTTAATCAAGAAGTTTGCGGAATAACACTTAATTATTTTGACAAAAAAACTTTCAGAATCAATAATAAATAAACACACAGGAATTAATCAAGACTGTTTGTATTGCTGAATTCATCAATTACAATCACCTCTAATTTGTTTGATTAGACGAAGAACACAAACTGTTCTTAGGGTTTTACAACGTTAGAGGCTTATGAAAACTTAATCAATAAAGCAATTACAGACTCAAAATATGCAGAAACTCCTTATACAATAGGACGACCTATTCTCTGTATTTATATTGCTTCTTGATATGTTTCCTTGACGAACTATGACTTCTTTGATAGTAGATATGCTGGAATCTTCATGTAGATATCGTTTCCTGAAAATCAGCACTTTCTGTTTCTGAAACTGTTGAGCAGCTTGAATCTCTTGACAGTATAAACTGAGCAGCTTGAGTAGTTTTGCTCTGGCAGCTTGAACTTTTACACTGGCAGCTCGAGTTTCTTCAACTAGCAGCATGAACTTTGGATTTACAAGTAAAATCTACTAACAGTCTGAGAAGCCTAAACTAACAGCTTGAATGTACTTAAACTATTTCCCAACATCTTTGCGTGCTGGGATCATTGTCATTGTCATCTTCATTATTATCATCATCATCCCTGGGCAGCTCCACTTGATCACGGCAGCTTGTCTCCCCCTGAGCCTTTATATTTTTCATTAATTGCTCAATCAGGGAGCGCATCTATCTTATTTCGGCCGCTTGATCAGCTACAAAGGTTTTTAGCACCAAGTTATCTTCCTGAACCTTATCAACAATCTTCTTCAGCTCGGCATTCTCGATATCTAGATTGGCGTTATGCTTTTGTATTTCACCGATAGCCGTTGTCAGGCCAAAGATTTGAATTTGTTGGAGGTCCACTCTGCTCTTCAGCTTCAAAAACCTTTGATTCTCTGCGAAGGTGGATGAGGTGGATGGAATGGATAGTAATGGGGTCGGAATGATTGGAGATGGAATGTACGGTTCCACGGGTGGTGGTGTTGGTGGTATGGTAGTTTGAGTAGGTGGAGGTTGAGATATTTCAGGCTGTGCAGCTGAAGCTGAGGTAGCTCCCTGCATAAAACGATGACGTTTAGCCCTTTGCCTTGTCAATAATGGAGCAACTTCTTCTTCCTCAAAGTCAGAGTCATCAGACTCCCGTGATGCTCGCCGCCATGAAGCTTATTCAGTCACCACTAACCTCGATCTATAGGTTCCCATCTGGACAGATGGTTCTGCAGTGACAGATTCTGGAACTTCAACCTCTATCTCTTCCATATCTTCAGATTCAGTAGCTGAAGATGACATGTCATTACCTGTTTGCTCAGGTTGATATTCATCGACTTCCCTAAGGACATCATCTTCTCCTTCCGGAGGCTCTAACAGTTGATCAACAAGCTCAGCTGTTATCTCTTCATTAGCATTAGGTCCAGAAGCCCAGATTTCCTCCAGTGTTTGAGCTATCTGTTCAGATTCGGGTGGTGCACTTGAAGGCCCTGCCTCTTGTGCCTCTTGAGGTTGACTCGTAGAAGGCTTACTTGCTGATTTTGACTCGTTGAAGGTCTTTGGCGTCTCCTCTGTTGCTGAGGGCGCGGTTGTTGCTGTTGTTGTCGTGGCTGTTGATGCTGAACTTCCACCTCACCTGCCCAATTGGCATCATCTGGTGCTACAAAGTTCCTGTCTATTACAGCCCCAAACAAAGGTCGCTCGACCGGGACAGCTAACCTTCCTCTATGAGCAGAGCAATCAGCAAAAATACTTTTATCAATAACCGCGACACTTTGAATGTCATTGAGTTGCGGTAAATTTGGCAAGAAGTGCCTGATGAGCAACATCACAAAGCGGGGATAAAGTAACAATCTTTCTCGTTCCGGAGCAGTGATTTGATGAACAAACTCTGAGAAAAACATTTTTGAAAAACTGAAACACCGATTATAAACCAATGCGATAATCCCGGATTGGATCTTCGATACAATATAATCAAATCCCGCTTTCTTGGCCGCAAAGCATACCATGAACACGTGCGCCAGAAATCTCCATTGCCCAATGAGTCCACTTTTCATATAGGATGCCTTAGTAACATCCAAGCTATATCCCATCCTCACAAAGGCAGCCTGCCTAATACTTAAAGGAAAATCTATAGGCCCAGACTCTTGCTCCTGAGTTCCCAGCTGCAGAACTTGGCGTAGCATTTCAGTAGAAAATACCAACGGTTGTCCAACTATCCTTGTCCTTTGAACTGTCGGGGTGACAGTGCAATCCACTTGTAGATGTTCATAAAATTGACGTACATAAGGAAGGACTATTTGTATGTTATGAGACAATGCAAATGAAATTCTGGATTCCACCAGGAAATCCACCATCTGGCGAAAACCCTGCGCTTCAGGGATATTATGGTCAGGGGGAATGACCATATTATGCTTTGGCACAAACACTCTATCCGCCATGTATGCAAATAGATAAAACATTAGAATTATTAAAAATGAATAAACTTGATTAAATTCACATTTGTTTTATTTTGAACTTGTTTAAGTACAAAATCCAACACATATGAATTTCTACAAGTTTAATTAAATTTAAATTGAATAATTCAAATAAAATGACAAATTCGAACAAACAGATTCGAAGTAACCCTTTTTCGAGTTTGATGACACGTTCGAGTTTAATGACCTTCTCGAGTTTACTGACAAACTCGAGACTGGTCATGAACAGATTCGAATGAGTCGGCCCACATCATCGCTAAAATCCATGATTTTAACCATTTTGGACTCAGAAAATCACATTCATTAGTCCTACTAGGTTCTAATCAAAGATATTTGCATTTAATTTGACTTTTTACCGGTCCAAACTTTGTAATTTTGAAAAATAAGTTTTCTACCAATAAACCTTCAAAATTCGGTGATTTTGTTTATACCTAGATCTATGAGTAGAATCGAACCAACACGGAAGAAACTCGACAAATAGTGGTTTTTCTTGAAATCGACAAACTCGAGAGAATAGATTCGAAATCGCCAGATAGACTCGAGGGAACAAATTCGAAAACAGATGGATTAATGACCATTACTGTTAACCTATTTATACCACCTACCTTCGACTCTAATGACAGATTCGAATCTACTGACAGATTCGAGCCCTTATATTTTCGAGTTTAACTTAAACTCGAATTCACCCCTGAAACTTTGAAAATTTCGAAAATAAATTCAACTTTTTCAACTTTTTCAATCTTACTGTGTAACGGAATAAACTATGCCAAATCTTTTACCCTAAGCACTAGATTTTCACGCAATGTTTATTTTATTCAACTATGAATGCACCCTCAGTAATTTTTGACCTTTTTCCTAAGAAAAATAATAATAAAATAAAATAAAATAAGTAAAAGTAAAAATAAAATTTTAGAATTTTGAACAAAAAATTTAACTTAGACTTAAACTACACTTATTAAAATTTACAACCTATGCTAAACACTTAACAAAATATTTTTGACGAGTACAGTCAAAGAAAGGTTCAATCAGATAGCGGCGTCAGATACTCACTTTCAGTACTTAAACATTCACACTTAGGAATTCTTGATTCCTTTGATTGTTTGTCGTGAAATACCCATTTAGCCGATTGTTGGTATTTACCCCTTTAAACATGCTACATTTCGGAATATTCCTTGGCATTTTTATTTATCATGAAATTATCTTACGTGACTCAGACATAGACATACTTTTATGATCAAGTCATACAGACAGTGATTCTAACTTGTTGGCATTTGCAAACTTTCTTTAAAAGACAAACATCGGACACAGGTCTGTATTTTCATACAACAAAGTGTCTTAGTTTGACTTAAGGTTTATTTTTAAAGCTAGCAAGACAGCGGTGACAGGTCTGTACCGACGTACAACAAAGCTACTTATCTTGCTAACCCGAATCAAAACAGAGGAAACAGGTCTGTACTTACGTACAACAGAGTTACATGTTTTTGACTCTCAATTTTGTATGATTTTTCTATTGTTTCCATTTTAAGATGTATTTGATGTTGCTATACATCCCCAGAAAGTTTGCATACCTCATTTAGACTCAAAGTTTGTATGTCTTGTACATAAAAATTAAGACCGATTGGTCATACATCTAAGTTAGAGACACGTTTGACTTTTTCTAGAATATTTTATTAGCCTTGGGACTATCTATATGTATTATGCCTACCAACACATCAAACTAAAATAAAGTATAACACTTAGAATTTTAGGTGCATTATGTGTGAAAGCCTAAACACTTAGAGTTTGTAACGACTGTGCTAATTTTCGTCACTTTGAACCTATGCATCTAAGACTTAACTCTTTTTCCGATATTCTCTTTTTTTGAATTTTTTATGGTTTTCTCTCCTTTTTCTTTTGTTTTTTTTTCATAAGAAATAGCAATAAAAGAAGATAACCTACTAATTTACTAAAAGTAGAAACTTTCCTAATTTAGCAGACTTACTATAAAAAGAAAGAAATACTACATCTATAAAAGGAACTAAAGTACTACTAAGGTCAAATTACTCTGGGTTGCGCATTCCATTTAGTTGAATCAAATATTCAAAATGTGACTTATCAAAAGCTTTGGTAAATAAATCAGCATTATTATCATCCGTTGCCACTTTTACCAATTTGATTAAGTTCTTTTCAGCACAATCACGAATAAAATGATGCCTTATGTCTATGTGCTTTGTTTTACTGTGTTTAACTGGATTTATTCGTTAGAGCAATTGTAGATTGATTATCTATCCTAATGGGAGTTTGAGTGTAAGCCTAACCGTAATCCCGCAATTGTTGTTGTATCCATAGAACCTGTGAGCAGTAACTACCTGCAGCAACATACTCGGCCTCGCACGTTGACACGGCTACCGACGTTTGTTTCTTGCATTGCTAGGAAACCAGTCTCCCTCCTAGGAATTGACAACCTCCAGTTGTTGATTTGTGTGTCAAGCTGCATCCTCCGTAGTCCGAATTAGTGAACGCCTCCAACTCTAGATCTCCCTCCGCGTGATACCAAAGCCCCAGCTTCGGTTTCGACTTGAGGTATCGTAGAATCCGCTTCACAGCTTTCATGTGCATCTCCTTCGAATTAGCTTGAAACCTAGCACAAATACACACAGCAAACATGATGTCAGGTCTTGAAGCAGTTAAATACATAAGTGATCCAATCATGGCCCGATATAACGTCGGATCCACATCGGTATCACTTTCAGTACTCGGTCCGAGATTGTGATTCACGTGAATCGGCGTGCTGAAATGGGTAGTCAGTTTCGTTCCTTCCATCCCGAAGCGTTCCAATATGTCATAGACATACTTCGTCTGATGGATAAACATACCTTCCTTCTTCTTGTCAACTTGTAACCCCAAAAAGAAATTTAACTCTCCCATTGCACTCATCTCGAATTTCTACTTCATCACCTTCTCGAAATCTTTGCACATTTGTTCGTCTGATGATCCAAAGATGATATCATCAACGTACACTTGTACCAAGATGAAGTGTTCTCCCTTTCTATTAACGAACAGCGTACTATATATCCTACCCCTTTCAAACCCGTTCTCTAATAAATGGTTGGATAAAGTCTCGTACCACGCCCTTGGTGCTTGATGCAATCCATATAGAGCCTTATCTAAACGATATACTCTATCTGGATATTTTGGATTTGTAAATCCGGGCGGCTGTTCTACATACACCAGCTCCTTCACTTTCCCATAGAGGAAAGCACTCTTAACATCTAGTTGATATACCTTAAAGCCCTTGAAGGAGGCAAAAGCCAGAAACAACCTAATGGCTTCCAGCCTAGCTACTGGTGCAAACACCTCATTGTAATCGATTCCCTCCTCTTGGTTGAAACCCTTTACAACTAACCTAGCCTTGTTGCGAGTGACTATACCCCGATCGTCTCTTTTGCACTTAAAACCCCATTTGGTTCCTATTGCAATTTCCCCTCGAGGTAATCGAACTAACTCCCACACTTCTAGTTTCCTAAACTGAGAGAGTTCTTCCTGCATTGCTTCAACCCAGGAGTTATCCTTTAGTGCCATTTGCACATTTTTAGGCTCTACTTGCGAGATGAAACAAGAATAGAGGCAGGTATGATATGCCTCGGAGTCGTTTATCATCGACAACAACACAGTGTTGTTATTTAAACTACTCCTAGTCCTCACACCCTCATTAGGATTTCCTATGACGCTTTCTATAGGATGGTTCTTGTTGATCCTAGAGGTCTCTATCTCGTCAACTCTCAGATTATCTCCTAAGTTAGATCCTATTTAACCTAATGGGGGAACATCCTCAGATTCTACATTTTCCTCCTCATGGACATTTTCCTCAGAGTTGGAATTTGTTGCCTGAGTCTGATTCTCAGTTGAAGGTGCTTCTGGATCAGTGACTTCTGGAGATCCATCTTCAGTCGAAGTAGGCTCGGATGTGGATTGAAATGTAGTCCTCGGAAAGGTATGACCTTCGTCATTCAGATGCAACGTCGCCATGTCCTTTCCGATTTACCTGCATTTATATCAAAAGGAATGTTAAATGACTCAAACAATTTATCATAGTCAAATATCCATTCCGGACCGGTTTGGGGTTCATGTGTATAACTTGTGACTTCAATGTTATACACAATTTCCACTGTACCATTTGTTTTGTTAAAAACCCGTTTGTTTGGTGAGTTCGACACATAACCTAGGAAGTATCCTTCGTCAGCCTTTTCACCAAACTTAGGTTGATGTTTTGTTCGCAGTAAAGTACATGGTACCCCAAACGGTTTGAAGCCAGTTAAATTAGGTGGCCGTTTATTCAAAATTTCATAACAGGTTTTGTTCAAATATTTGACAGTTAGGACCCGGTTTAAAATATGACATGCGGTATTCACTGCCTCCCCCCAAAACATGGTAGGAAGCTTTGAATCCGAAAGCATAGTCCTAGCTGCCTCAATCAATGTCCTGTTCTTTCTTTCGGCCACCCCATTTTGTTGAGGCTCATATGGTGCACTAAATTGATGCACTATGCCCTTTGATAGGCAATATACACCAATTACAGTGTTTTTAAATTCTGTTCCATTATCACTACGTAGCCTTTTAACCCGTGTTCCATAGGAATTCTCCACTTGGTCTAAGAACCCGATGAGCTTGGAAGCCGTCTCATCCTTTGTACCTAGAAAGAAAACCCAAGAAAATCATGAGTAATCGTCAGTGATAACTAAACAATACCATTTACCTCCTATACTCCTTTTGTTGATTGGTCCGAAGAGATCCGTATGCAACAAATCGAATGTAGAGGTTATGGAGTTCTGAGTCTTGGACTTGTGTGCCTTCTTATGTTGTTTGTCCTTCTTGCATGGTAGACACTTGTCCTCGAACTGAAAACTCTTCATAGGCACACCTTGCACCAATCCATTTTTCGTTATATAGTTCATTTTTCTTAGGTGCAAATGTGTCATGCGTCTGTGCCACAACACTGATTCCGTCCCCGAAGCTTTGGATAACAAACAGATTGGCCCCATCGAAGTCTCCGGATTGTTCATATCAAGCATGTACAAGTCATTCTTCCTTGGTGCCTGCATCAATATCCACTCTTCAGGGATCTTGAACCCTGGTTATAGCACTAACGCTTCAGTGTCAGTGAACAGCACTGAATTCTTCTTGTCACAGATTTGAGATACACTAATGAGATTGTGAACCAGTTTATCAACATGATAAACTTGATCCAACTTGATCGTCCCATTAGTGACCACTCCGGTACCCGTGATATTTCCTCATTTATTTCCCGCGAATGATACAAATCCCCGATTCCCACCCTTAAAGTCTGTAAGGAGACTTCTTTCCCCTGTCATGTGCCTGGAGCATCCACTGTCGACGAACCATTTGTTGTTTGGACCTATGGTGATCTCCTGCACGTGAAAGAAAATAGGTTAGTTATCACGGGGAACCCAAGCCATAACTGACTTGGTTATACCATTCTCGTCCACATACTTAAACTCTTTCAAATACCCATCTCGCCTTTCAGGTGACTTGGGTCGTTGAACAGGAGTTTGTTGTGGTGTCGAGTGATGTAAATTCACTCTCTGCCTTTGAGTAGGCATTTGTTGTGGAGCTCTTGAATAATTCTGATTATATTGCATTTCATATTGAGATCCTTGAGCTCTAACCGGTGTGTGGTGTCTAATAGGAGTGTGTGACCTAACCGGAGTGTATGCTCTGCTAGGTGTTGTGCTCCTATATTGTTGTTGAGGTCCAGACCTAGATTGATTTACGACTCGATTCGGTGAATTAGTCCTAACCACTTCTTTTGGTCCAACTTTTACCGGTATTTGTTTCACAACTTGTTTTGGTGCGGCCTGCACAGACTCTGAGAACTACTAGTGCTCGCCACACTTGTTGAAGGCTTGGATTGTGTTGGCTTCCCTGTCTTAGGTGTAACTTCAGTTTTCCTAAGCAGAGAGTTAGAAGCAACATGCCCCTTTTCATGACATCTAAAGCAGGACATCTTGTCAATGGACTTCTTGTGTGTGCCCTTAGACTTAGGTGTCTCACTAGTGTCTTGGTCCTTTTGAGCATCTATTGTGACTGGTTCATCGTTCTGATCATTAAAATCAATTTTATGTTTTCCTGCAGGTGTTTCACTGGAGGAAGACACAAATTTGACTTTCTTAACCTTGACGGTTGTATCAGTCACCTTAGGTGTATTTTCTTTTATAGGCTCAGATTCAACCTATCGTTAGAAGTAACACATAACATACATAGTTCATGGAAAAGAGAGTAATTCAGACTAACCTTTGTGTGATCGGATTCCACGTTGGCCATTTGAGCGGCAAACTCCAGAAGCGTCTGATCATTCGACTTCTCCACCCACATCGGACTGTTGTCCCTTGTGGTCTGCTCTTCCTCTTCACATCCATTCTCCGTGACTTCAGCCATAAAGGCTCTAGCGTTAGATTCCGGATGTGAGCTCCAGTCATAAGTACCATCCAGCTGTCTGTCTGATGTGACGTTTGATAATAGACCAGCTAGATTGGCTTGACCGGAAGATGAACTCGGAAGGTATCTCTGTTGAGACTGATTCTGAAACTGTCCATGATGTTGATTCTGCCCTTGGTAAGTATCTACCTTCGGTCTCTGACATTCTCTGGCGAAGTGTCCCAGACCTTGACAATTGTAGCATTTGACTTTGGACTTATCAAAGCCAATCCCCTTATTATTCATAGTCAGATTCCTCCCAGTCCGTTTGATGAATCTTTTAACCCGTTGGGTTACCATGGCCAATTGCCATTTGAGATCCATTTCCTCAAGATCGTCAGGGTCTACCTGATCATAGTCTTCATCCCAGAGTGCAGGATCGTTTATTTTCCCTTGAACGCAGTTCCCGTATGCGGCCACAAATGATGCAAGCAAGTTCAAATGTTCTTCGGCCGATTTAGCGCTCATGGGCATCTTAGAGTAGCCCTAAGATGTTGATGCCTGTGTTGCTTGAGGTTGCTGTTCTTCCGATCTTCCCAACCCTAAGAACGCTCTATTCATTGTGTCATCAGTCTCCGCTGGTGACGATGTGTCTCCGGTGAAAAACGCTGTAGCAGTCTTCAGATCAGCTGCCGAAGAAGGTTTTGTTGATTTTCCAAAATACATGGCTGGATTTTGGACTTGTTCATAATTGGTTTCGGCCTTCAGTAGCTCAAAATGATAAGCCCGCAACGTTCCCACTATATCCTCCAATGATTGAGGATAGTACTTATCTTCATTAAGCTTAATCATGGCCACATACATCGCCCATTTGGCTGGTAAGGCATCAAGAAGCTTATTGTTCTTTTCTGTGTCATTATACTCAATGCCGTGACTCTCAAGCTCTGTCAGCAGATGATAAAAGCGGGTGATGGTATCGTCCAGCTGTTCATCCTTCAAAGCCTTGAAAATAGTAAACTGATGTTTCAACAACTCCATGCGCTTCCTTCGAACCCTCGGATTACCCTCACACCTCTTTTCCAGCGACTCCCAAAGCTCCTTAGATGTCTTTTGAGTGCGGAATGTGTGTAGTATATCCTGAGGCAAAGCCATTCGAATAATCGAGAAAGCTCTGTTCTCGGCTTCATATAGTTTCTTATCATCCTCCTTCATCATTTGATATGATAAGACTCTTTGACGGCCTTCAACTTCTGAGATAGGTGGAATGTATCCTTCGTCAATACATACCCACATTCGCATGTCGTTGAAACGCACAAAATCGGCAAACCGATCTTTCCACCAATAATAGTCTTCCAGTTTCATCAGCTTGGGCGGAGTATTGGCTTTCCCGACCTCATGATCCATTTCCAGAAACTTTTGAAGATTTGACATTGTTTCAAAAGTAATTGAACTGAACTTAATAAATTTAATTCGAAACTAATTTAAGTTAATTCTTTCGACTTTAAGGTAGATTCGAATATAATTAAGTTTAAATTTATTTGAGATTAAATTCGATTAAGTTTTGAAATTAAATTAAATTCGAACTTGATGACAGATTCAAAAGTCTCCAAAGTCGAAGGTCAAGACAAACTCGAATACTCAGTAGATTCGAAGCACCCTGTTCGACTATAGTCCAAACTCGAAGCAAACTCGAATTATCTGTTAAACAAACTCGAAAGGAGCGGATTTTGGCTAGACTCGAGACTAAGTAAAACCCTAATTACTCCTAACAGATTCGAGCGCCGCAAACTCGAAAAACGGCTAATACTTAGATTTCTTAACGTTGTGCAGATTAAATCAATATTTTTACAACAAAAAATATTGATTTCGATCAAAAACGTGAAAAACACGAAGTATTTCCCGGATGACAATTTGCTAAGCTCGAAAAACACGAAAAACACGAACTTGAGAGATTAACCGTCCAAAAGTGTCAAGAAACCTAGGATGTATCTCTATGAACACGAAGAACACTAAGAACACCCCGTAGGCTCTGATACCACGTGTAAGGTCTACACACTACGGATCTATCTAGACGCGAGACCGTCAACGAATGCGGAATCCTCGTTAACGAGTTGACGGTAACAACTCTCACACGAAACACGGAGACTATCAACGAGCTGTACGAACTAACAAGAACGCACCTACTAGAAGATTCTCTCTGAAAGAACACTCAATTAGCTGATAAACTCGAGATCGCCTATTTGCTTAATCCCTCACGAATTCTGCAAAAAGTCTCATAATAATTCGAGTCTATCCCTAATTATAGATGACCATTCGAGTCTGCCATGGGCCAAACTCGAATCAGGCCCAAGGCTCATTCGAGTTTGTCCCCTGGACACTCTCGAATCTACCATATGATGTACATTCGAATCTGCCTAGGAACACATTCGAATCTGTCATAGATTCGAATGCCAATCCTTATAGAATTCGAATTTACTCTTTCACATATTTAACTTAGTATTGAAACTTATGTTTTCAACTTATGCTTGAATTTATCTTTGAACTTTATGTTTGAACTTCTTGTAATACGTTACATCAAGTCCAAACATACAATCAATAACTATCAAACATATATAAACATATATATATGAAACACTCGTTAATTCCAAATACTTTGAATATAACTTGTACCAAAATCTCAGAACACTTAGACTGCTATCGTCACACAGGGTGTACCAACAGTTTGTTGATTCCGTGGAATGCCAAACGATTAGGCTTCAAACAACCGATTTTAGAACTCGGAAATTTGGGAAAAGAGAAAATTTCTTAATTCATAAAACTGTCTTCATACATAAGTTCCATACACCTTAAAAAGAAACAGGAAACTTAAAACGGGTTAAATAACCCAGCGGGTAAACCCAGGAAACAAAAATAAAAACCCAAAAAACCGATAAAGTTCACAAAAAGGCCCATAACTCTCATTCCGGGTCGAATTCGGGCCGAACGGTTGGGCAAACCTTACCCAATATTGTTTGACCAACAGAAAAAGCAACAAGAGCACGTTTAGAAACTGTTACCTCACCACCATTCTTCAGCCACTGCAGTTTGTAGGGTTTGTTGCGATTTTCTGTTTTCAAAGCCAATTTCTGAACCGCCTCCTCAGAAATGAGATTATCACAACTTCCAGAATCGATAACAAAGGTGCAAACCTTACGCAATATTGTACACGTGGATTGAAAGATGTTTTGTTTGAGCGAATCTTCACCAACTGCCTTTGGGGTAAAGCACGAGCGCCTTACAACCAGGTTCACCCCCACATCACCGATGACGACTTCTTCATCGTACTGTGGTTCTTCATCAAACTGTGGATTATCCTCGTAACCCTCATCAGCATACTCATATTCCCAATCCCCAGTCTCGGCATACATGTGTCATTTCCCAGCCTTCTTGCAGTCAGATGCCCGATTGCCCGTCACGCCACAACTGAAACATTTCAGACCCCCGCTACTACTTGCGCCTCCTCTTGGAGTTGTCCCAGCAGAAGCACCCCATGTCTTCGATTGATTTGGGGTGAAACGTGTCATTGCACCACCCGAACCAGAACCTCCGCCACCAGGAGCATTCGGAAAGGCACCACTACCCGGGGAATTCGAAAGGACACCACCACCAGGGGAATTCGAAAAGACACCAGAACCACCACTCACCCGACGGTTTTGCTTCTCAAGAGCCAGTGCCCTTTGGTGTGCCTCTGAAACCGAAACCGGATCGAACAGATTCACGGCATCCATGATTGAAACACTCAAACCACCAATATACAGTGCAACAAGTTGGTCTTCCGTCTCCTGAATATCATTCCGCGCGATCAAATGATGGAAATCGATTGTATATTCATCAACCGTTCTGGCCCCCTGCCTGAGATTCTGTTACCGTTGGTACATCAACCTTTGGAAGATATGAGGCAGAAAGTTGGACCTCATACACTTCTTCATCTTCCTCCATGTTTCAACCTTTGGTTTGCCCAGACGACTTCGTGTCTGTTTCAACTGCTGCCACCATGCCGATGCCCTACCGCGAAGCCTAGTAGCGATCAGTGATACCTTCTTGTTTTCGGGTACCTCTTTGAACTCGAACACTTCCTCAACCGTAGCCAACCAATCAATGAACGCCTCTGGATTCAGACTAGTCCCATCAAACTCTGGGATCTCAGTCTTAAATTCGGTCTCCCAACGCCTATTATCATCCCTGCGATTCTGCCTTGGCCGTTCTTCCATTTCCGACCTGGAAGACGAACGGTCATTGACGAACGTGTTCTCAAAATCTTCATCTCCATGGCCTCTGTTCAACATATCTGTGAGTCGATCGGTCAACTGATTAACCACCTGATCCAACCTTTCATCCATCCTCGCGAAAATCCGTTGCTCAAACTCTCGTTCATACACTTCCTCAAGTGGTTTCTGTCTCCTCGGAGGCATCCTGAACTCAAGAATTTCGGCTCTGATACCAACTGATGCAGCGTAGCAAAAGGAAATGTACACTATTCTGTTGATTCAAAGAATTCCAGAATAATCTCTACCAAAAGTTTGTTGATTCCGTGGAATGCCAAACGATTAGGCTTCAAACAACCGATTTTAGAACTCGGAAATTTGGGAAAAGAGAAAATTTCTTAATTCATAAAACTGTCTTCATACATAAGTTCCATACACCTTAAAAAGAAACAGGAAACTTAAAACGGGTCAAATAACCCAGCGGGTCAACCCAGGCAACAAAAATAAAAACCCAAAAAACCGATAAAATTCACAAAAAGGCCCATAACTCTCACTCCGGGTCGAATTCCGGCCGAACGGTTGGGCAAACCTTACCCAATATTGTTTGACCAACAGAAAAAGCAACAAGGGCACGTTTAGAAACTGTTACCTCATCACCTTTCTTCAGCCACTGCAGTTTGTAGGGTTTGTTGCGATTTTCTGTTTTCAAAGCCAATTTCTGAACCGCCTCCTCAGAAATGAGATTATCACAACTTCCAGAATCGATAACAAAGGTGCAAATCTTACCCAATTTTGTACACGTGGATTGAAAGATGTTGTGTTTGAGCCAATCTTCACCAACTGCCTTTGGGGTAAAGCACGAACGCCTTACAACCAGGTTCACCCCCACATCACCGATGACGACTTCTTCATCGTACTGTGGTTCTTCATCAAACTGTGGATTATCCTCGTAACCCTCATAAGCATACTCATATTCCCAATCCCCAGTCTCGGCATACATGTGTCGTTTCCCAGCCTTCTTGCAGTCAGATTCCCGATGGCCCGTCTCGCCACAACTGAAACATTTCAGACCCCCGCTACTACTTGCGCCTCCTCTTGGAGTTCTCCCAGCAGAAGCACCCCATGTCTTCGATTGATTTGGGGTGAAACGTGTCATTGCAACACCCGAACCAGAACCTCTGCGACCAGGAGCATTCGGAAAGGCACCACTACCCGATGAATTCGAAAGGACACCACCACCAGGGGAATTCGAAAAGACACCAGAACCACCACTTACCCGACGGTTTTGCTTCTCAAGAGCCAGTGCCCTTTGGTGTGCCTGTGAAACGGAAACCGGATCGAACAGATTCACGGCATCCATGATTGAAACCCTCAAGCCACCAACATACCGTGCAACAAGTTGGTCTTCGTCCTCCTGAATATCATTCCGCGCGATCAAATGATAGAAATCGGTTGTATATTCATCAACCGTTCTGGCCCCCTGCCTGAGATTCTGTAACCGTTGGTACATCAACCGTTGGATGTTATGAGGCAGAAAGTTGGACCTGATACACTTCTTCATCTTCCTCCATGTTTCAACCTTTGGTTTGCCTAGACGACTTCGTGTCTGTTTCAACTGCTGCCACCACGCCGATGCCCTACCGCGAAGCCTAGTAGCGATCAGTGATACCTTCTTGTTTTCGGGTACTTCTTTGAACTCGAACACTTCCTCAACCGTAGCCAACCAATCAATGAACCCCTCGGGATTCAGACTAGTCCCATCAAACTATGGGATCTCAGTCTTAAATCCGGTCTACCAGCGCCTATTATCATCCCTGCGATTCTGCCTTGGCCGTTCTTCCATTTCCGACCCGGAAGACGAACGGTCATTGACGAACGGGTTCTCAAAATCTTCATCCCCATGGCCTCTGTTCAACATATCTGTGAGTCGATCGGTCAACTGATTAACCACCTAATCCAACCTTTCATCCATCCTCGTGAAAATCCGTTGCTCAAACTCGCGTTCATACACTTCCTCAAGTGGTTTCTGTCTCCTCGGAGGCATCCTGAACTCAAGAATTTCGGCTCTGATACCAACTGATGCAGCGTAGCAAATGGAAATATAGACTATTCTGTTGATTCAAAGAATTCCAGAATAATCTCTACCAAAAGTTTGTTGATTCCGTGGAATGCCAAACGATTAGGCCTCAAACAACCGATTTTAGAACTCGGAAATTTGGGAAAAGAGAAAATTTCTTAATTCATAAAACTGTCTTCATACATAAGTTCCATACACCTTAAAAAGAAACAGGAAACTTAAAACGGGTCAAATAACCCAGCGGGTCAACCCAGGAAACAAAAATAAAAACCCAAAAAACCGATAAAATTCACAAAAAGGCCCATAACTCTCATTCCGGGTCGAATTCAGGCCGAACGGTTGGGCAAACCTTACCCAATATTGTTTGACCAACAGAAAAAGCAACAAGAGCACGTTTAGAAACTTTTACCTCACCACCTTTCTTCAGCCACTGCAGTTTGTAGGGTTTGTTGCGATTTTCTGTTTCCAAAGCCAATTTCTGAACCGCCTCCTCAGAAATGAGATTATCACAACTTCCAGAATCGATAACAAAGGTGCAAACCTTACCCAATATTGTACACGTGGATTGAAAGATGTTGTGTTTGAGCCAATCTTCACCAACTGCCTTTGGGGTAAAGCACGAGCGCCTTACAACCAGGTTCACCCCCACGTCACCGATGACGACTTCTTCATTGTACTGTGGTTCTTCATCAAACCGTGGATTATCCTCGTAACCCTCATCAGCATACTCATATTCCCAATCCCCAGTCTCGGCATACATCTGTTGTTTCCCAGCCTTCTTGCAGTCAGATGCCCGATGGCCCATCTCGCCACAACTGAAACATTTCAGACCCCCGCTACTACTTGCGCCTCCTGTTGGAGTTGTCCCAGCAGAAGCACCCCATGTCTTCGATTGATTTGGGGAAAAACGTGTCATTGCAACACCCGAACCAGAACCTCTGCCACCAGGAGCATTCGGAAGGGCACCACTACCCGGGGAATTCGAAAGGACACCACCACCAGGGGAATTCGAAAAGACACCAGAACCACCACTCACCCGACGGTTTTGCTTCTCAAGAGCCAGTGCCCTTTGGTGTGCCTCTGAAACGGAAACCGGATCGAACAGATTCACGATATCCATGACTGAAACCCTCAAGCCACCAACATACCGTGCAACAAGTTGGTCTTCCGCCTCCAGAATATCATTCCGCGCGATCAAATGATAGAAATCAGTTGTATATTCATCAACCGTTCTGGCCCCCTACCTGAGATTCTGTAACCGTTGGTACATCAACCGTTGGTACATCAACCGTTGGATGTTATGAGGCTGAAAGTTGGACCTGATACACTTCTTCATGTTCCTCCATGTTTCAACCTTTGGTTTGCCTAGACGACTTCGTGTCTGTTTCAACTGCTGCCACCACGCCGATGCCCTACCGCGAAGCCTAGTAGCGATCAGTGATACCTTCTTGTTTTCGGGTACTTCTTTGAACTCGAACACTTCCTCAACCGTAGCCAACCAATCAATGAACCCCTCGGGATTCAGACTAGTCCCATCAAACTATGGGATCTCAGTCTTAAATCCGGTCTCCCAGCGCCTATTATCATCCCTGCGATTCAGCCTTGGCCGTTCTTCCATTTCCGACCCGGAAGACGAACGGTCATTGACGAACGGGTTCTCAAAATCTTCATCCCCATGGCCTCTGTTCAACATATCTGTGAGTCGATCGGTCAACTGATTAACCACCTGATCCAACCTTTCATCCATCCTCGCGAAAATCCGTTGCTCAAACTCGCGTTCATACACTTCCTCAAGTGGTTTCTGTCTCCTCGGAGGCATCCTGAACTCAAGAATTTCGGCTCTGATACCAACTGATGCAGCGTAGCAAATGGAAATATAGACTATTCTATTGATTCAAAGAATTCCAGAATAATCTCTACCAAAAGTTTGTTGATTCCGTGGAATGCCAAACGATTAGGCTTCATTCAACCGATTTTAGAACTCGGAAATTTGGGAAAAGAGAAAATTTCTTAATTCATAAAACTATCTTCATACATAAGTTCCATACACCTTAAAAAGAAACAGGAAACTTAAAACGGGTCAAATAACCCAGCGGGTCAACCCAGGAAACAAAAATAAAAACCCAAAAAACCGATAAAATTCACAAAAAGACCCATAACTCTCATTCCGGGTCGAATTCAGGCCGAACGGTTGGGCAAACCTTACCCAATATTGTTTGACCAACAGAAAAAGCAACAAGAGCACGTTTAGAAACTTTTACCTCACCACCTTTCTTCAGCCACTGCAGTTTGTAGGGTTTGTTGCGATTTTCTGTTTCCAAAGCCAATTTCTGAACCGCCTCCTCAGAAATGAGATTATCACAACTTCCAGAATCGATAACAAAGGTGCAAACCTTACCCAATATTGTACACGTGGATTGAAAGATGTTGTGTTTGAGCCAATCTTCACCAACTGCCTTTGGGGTAAAGCACGAGCGCCTTACAACCAGGTTCACCCCCACGTCACCGATGACGACTTCTTCATTGTACTGTGGTTCTTCATCAAACCGTGGATTATCCTCGTAACCCTCATCAGCATACTCATATTCCCAATCCCCAGTCTCGGCATACATCTGTTGTTTCCCAGCCTTCTTGCAGTCAGATGCCCGATGGCCCATCTCGCCACAACTGAAACATTTCAGACCCCCGCTACTACTTGCGCCTCCTGTTGGAGTTGTCCCAGCAGAAGCACCCCATGTCTTCGATTGATTTGGGGAAAAACGTGTCATTGCAACACCCGAACCAGAACCTCTGCCACCAGGAGCATTCGGAAGGGCACCACTACCCGGGGAATTCGAAAGGACACCACCACCAGGGGAATTCGAAAAGACACCAGAACCACCACTCACCCGACGGTTTTGCTTCTCAAGAGCCAGTGCCCTTTGGTGTGCCTCTGAAACGGAAACCGGATCGAACAGATTCACGATATCCATGACTGAAACCCTCAAGCCACCAACATACCGTGCAACAAGTTGGTCTTCCGCCTCCAGAATATCATTCCGCGCGATCAAATGATAGAAATCAGTTGTATATTCATCAACCGTTCTGGCCCCCTACCTGAGATTCTGTAACCGTTGGTACATCAACCGTTGGTACATCAACCGTTGGATGTTATGAGGCTGAAAGTTGGACCTGATACACTTCTTCATGTTCCTCCATGTTTCAACCTTTGGTTTGCCTAGACGACTTCGTGTCTGTTTCAACTGCTGCCACCACGCCGATGCCCTACCGCGAAGCCTAGTAGCGATCAGTGATACCTTCTTGTTTTCGGGTACTTCTTTGAACTCGAACACTTCCTCAACCGTAGCCAACCAATCAATGAACCCCTCGGGATTCAGACTAGTCCCATCAAACTATGGGATCTCAGTCTTAAATCCGGTCTCCCAGCGCCTATTATCATCCCTGCGATTCAGCCTTGGCCGTTCTTCCATTTCCGACCCGGAAGACGAACGGTCATTGACGAACGGGTTCTCAAAATCTTCATCCCCATGGCCTCTGTTCAACATATCTGTGAGTCGATCGGTCAACTGATTAACCACCTAATCCAACCTTTCATCCATCCTCGTGAAAATCCGTTGTTCAAACTCGCGTTCATACACTTCCTCAAGTGGTTTCTGTCTCCTCGGAGGCATCCTGAACTCAAGAATTTCGGCTCTGATACCAATTGATGCAGCGTAGCAAATGGAAATATAGACTATTCTGTTGATTCAAAGAATTCCAGAATAATCTCTACCAAAAGTTTGTTGATTCCGTGGAATGCCAAACGATTAGGCCTCAAACAACCGATTTTAGAACTCGGAAATTTGGGAAAAGAGAAAATTTCTTAATTCATAAAAATGTCTTCATACATAAGTTCCATACACCTTAAAAAGAAACAGGAAACTTAAAACGGGTCAAATAACCCAGCGGGTCAACCCAGGAAACAAAAATAAAAACCCAAAAAACCGATAAAATTCACAAAAAGACCCATAACTCTCATTCCGGGTCGAATTCAGGCCGAACGGTTGGGCAAACCTTACCCAATATTGTTTGACCAACAGAAAAAGCAACAAGAGCACGTTTAGAAACTTTTACCTCACCACCTTTCTTCAGCCACTGCAGTTTGTAGGGTTTGTTGCGATTTTCTGTTTTCAAAGCCAATTTCTGAACCGCCTCCTCAGAAATGAGATTATCACAACTTCCAGAATCGATAACAAAGGTGCAAACCTTACCCAATACTGTACAGGTGGATTGAAAGATGTTGTGTTTGAGCCAATCTTCACCAACTGCCTTTGGGGTAAAGCACGAGCGCCTTACAACCAGGTTCACCCCCACATCACCGATGACGACTTCTTCATTGTACTGTGATTCTTCATCAAACTGTGGATTATCCTCGTAACCCTCACAGCATACTCATATTCCCAATCCCCAGTCTTGGCATACATGTGTCGTTTCCCAGCCTTCTTGCAGTCAGATGCCCGATGGCCCGTCTCGCCACAACTGAAACATTTCAGACCCCCGCTACTACTTGCGCCTCCTGTTGGAGTTGTCCCAGCAGAAGCACCCCATGTCTTCGATTGATTTGGGGTAAAACGTGTCATTGCAACACCCGAACCAGAACCTCTGCCACCAGGAGCATTCGGAAAGGCACCACTACCTGGGGAATTCGAAAGGACACCACCACCAGGGGAATTCGAAAAGACACCAGAACCACCACTCACCCGACGGATTTGCTTCTCAAGAGCCAGTGCCCTTTGGTGTGCCTCTGAAACGGAAACCGGATCGAACAGATTCACGGCATCCATGACTGAAACCCTCAAGCCACCAACATACCGTGCAACAAGTTGGTCTTCCGCCTCCTGAATATCATTCCGCGCGATCAAATGATAGAAATCAGTTGTATATTCATCAACCGTTCTGGCCCCCTGCCTGAGATTCTGTAACCGTTGGTACATCAACCGTTGGAAGTTATGAGGCAGAAAGTTAGACCTCATACACTTCTTCATCTTCCTCCATGTTTCAACCTTTGGTTTGCCCAGACGACTTCGTGTCTGTTTCAACTGCTGCCACCACGCCGATGCCCTACCGCGAAGCCTAGTAGCGATCAATGATACCTTCTTGTTTTCGGGTACTTCTTTGAACTCGAACACTTCCTCAACCGTAGCCAACCAATCAATGAACCCCTCTGGATTCAGACTAGTCCCATAAAACTCTGGGATCTCAGTCTTAAATCCGGTCTCCCAGCGCCTATTATCATCCCTGTGATTCTGCCTTGGCCGTTCTTCCATTTCCGACCCGGAAGACGAACGGTCATTGACGAACGGGTTCTCAAAATCTTCATCCCCATGGCCTCTGTTCAACATATCTGTGAGTCGATCGGTCAACTGATTAAGCACCTGATCCAACCTTTCATCCATCCTCGCGAAAATCCGTTGCTCAAACTCGCGTTCATACACTTCCTCAAGTGGTTTCTGTCTCCTCGGAGGCATCCTGAACTCAAGAATTTCGGCTCTGATACCAACTGATGCAGCGTAGCAAATGGAAATATAGACTATTCTGTTGATTCAAAGAATTTTAGAATAATCTCTTCCAAAAGTTTGTTGATTCCGTGGAATGCCAAACGATTAGGCTTCAAACAACCAATTTTAGAATTCGGAAATTTGGGAAAAGAGAAAATTTCTTAATTCATAAAACTGTCTTCATACATAAGTTCCATACACCTTAAAAAGAAACAGGAAACTTAAAACGGGTCATATGACCCAGCGGGTAACCCAGGAAACAAAAATAAAAACCCAAAAAACCGATAAAATCCAAAAAAAGGCCCATAACTCTCATTCCGGGTCGAATTCGGGCCGAACGGTTGGGCAAACCTTACCCAATATTGTTTGACCAACAGAAAAAGCAACTAGAGCACGTTTAGAAACTGTTACCTCACCACCTTTCTTCAGCCACTGCAGTTTGTAGGGTTTGTTGGGATTTTCTGTTTACAAAGCCAATTTCTGAACCGCCCCCTCAGAAATTAGATTATCACAACTTCCAGAATCGATAACAAAGGTGCAAACCTTACCCAATATTGTACACGTGGATTGAAAGATGTTGTGTTTGAGCCAATCTTCACCAACTGCCTTTAGGGTAAAGCACGAGCGCCTTACAACCAGGTTCACCCCCACATCACCGATGACGACTTCTTCATTGTACTGTGGTTCTTCATCAAACTGTGGATTATCCTCGTAACCCTCATCAGCATACTCATATTACCAATCCCTAGTCTCGGCATACATGTGTCGTTTCCCAGCCTTCTTGCAGTCAGATACCCGATGGCCCGTCTCGCCACAACTGAAACATTTCAGACCCCCGCTACTACTTGCGCCTCCTGTTGGAGTTGTCCCAGCAGAAGCACCCCATGTCTTCGATTGATTTGGGGTAAAACGTGTCATTCAAACACCCGAACCAGAACCTCTGCCACCAGGAGCATTCGGAAAGGCACCACTACCCGGGGAATTCGAAAGGACACCACCACCAGGGGAATTCGAAAAGACACCAGAACCACCACTCACCCGACGGTTTTGCTTCTCAAGAGCCAGTGCCCTTTGGTGTGCCTCTGAAACGGAAACCGGATCGAACAGATTCACGGCATCCATAACTGAAACCCTCAAGCCACCAACATACCGTGCAACAAGTTGGTCTTCCGCCTCCTGAATATCATTTCGCGCGATCAAATGATAGAAATCAGTTGTATATTCATCAACCGTTCTGGCCCCCTGCCTGAGATTCTGTAACCGTTGGTACATCAACCGTTGGAAGTTATGAGGCAGAAAGTTAGACCTCATACACTTCTTCATCTGCCTCCATGTTTCAACCTTTGGTTTGCCCAGACAACTTCGTGTCTTTTTCAACTGCTGCCACCACGCCGATGCCCTACCGCCAAGCGTAGTAGCGATCAGTGATACCTTCTTGTTTTCGGGTACCTCTTTGAACTTGAACACTTCCTCAACCGTAGCCAACCAATCAATGAACCCCTCTGGATTCAGACTAGTCCCATAAAACTCTGGGATCTCAGTCTTAAATCCGGTCTCCCAGCGCCTATTATCATCCCTGCGATTCTGCCTTGGCCGTTCTTCCATTTCCGACCCGGAAGACGAACGGTCATTGACGAACGGGTTCTCAAAATCTTCATCCCCATGGCCTCTGTTCAACATATCTGTGAGTCGATCGGTCAACTGATTAAGCACCTGATCCAACCTTTCATCCATCCTCGCGAAAATCCGTTGCTCAAACTCGCGTTCATACACTTCCTCAAGTGGTTTCTGTCTCCTCGGAGGCATCCTGAACTCAAGAATTTCGGCTCTGATACCAACTGATGCAGCGTAGCAAATGGAAATATAGACTATTCTGTTGATTCAAAGAATTCTAGAATAATCTCTACCAAAAGTTTGTTGATTCCGTGGAATGCCAAACAATTAGGCTTCAAACAACCAATTTTAGAACTCGGAAATTTGGGAAAAGAGAAAATTTCTTAATTCATAAAACTGTCTTCATACATAAGTTCCATACACCTTAAAAAGAAACAGGAAACTTAAAACGGGTCAAATAACCCAGCGGGTCAACCCAGGAAACAAAAATAAAAACTCAAAAAACCGATAAAATTCACAAAAAGGCCCATAACTCTCATTCCGGGTCGAATTCGGGCCGAACGGTTGGGCAAACCTTACCCAATATTGTTTGACCAACAGAAAAAGCAACAAGAGCACGTTTAGAAACTGTTACCTCACCACCTTTCTTCAGCCACTGCAGTTTGTAGGGTTTGTTCCGATTTTCTGTTTTCAAAGCCAATTTCTGAACCGCCTCCTCAGAAATGAGATTATCACAACTTCCAGAATCGATAACAAAGGTGCAAACCTTACCCAATATTGTACACGTGGATTGAAAGATGTTGTGTTTGAGCCAATCTTCACCAACTGCCTTTGGGGTAAAGCACGAGCGCCTTACAACCAGGTTCACCCCCACATCACCGATGACGACTTCTTCATCGTACTGTGGTTCTTCATCAAACTGTGGATTATCCTCGTAACCCACATCAGCATAATCATATTCCCAATCCTCAGTCTCGGCATACATGTGTCGTTTCCCAGCCTTCTTGCAGTCAGATGCCCGATGGCCCCTCTCGCCACAACTGAAACATTTCAGACCCCTGCTACTACTTGCGCCTCCTGCGGGAGTTGTCCCAGCAGAAGCACCCCATGTCTTCGATTGATTTGGGGTGAAACGTGTCATTGCACCACCCGAATCAGAACCTCTGCCACCAGGAGCATTCGGAAGGACACTACTACCTGGGGAATTCGAAAGGACACCACCACCAGGGGAATTCGAAAAGACACCAGTTCCCCCACTCTCCCGACGGTTTTGCTTCTCAAGAGCCAGTGCCCTTTGTTGTGCCTCTGAAACGGAAACCGGATCGAATAGATTCACGGCATCCATGATTGAAACCCTCAAGCCACCAACATACCGTGCAACAATTTGGTCTTCCGTCTCCTGAATATCATTCCGCGCGATCAAATGATAGAAATCAGTTGTATATTCATCAACCGTTCTGGCCCCCTGCCTGAGATTCTGTAACCGTTGGTACATCAACCGTTGGAAGTTATGAGGCAGAAAGTTAGACCTCATACACTTCTTCATCTGCCTCCATGTTTCAACCTTTGGTTTGCCCAGACAACTTCGTGTCTTTTTCAACTGCTGCCACCACGCCGATGCCCTACCGCCAAGCGTAGTAGCGATCAGTGATACCTTCTTGTTTTCGGGTACCTCTTTGAACTCGAACACTTCCTCAACCGTAGCCAACCAATCAATGAACCCCTCTGGATTCAGACTAGTCCCATTAAACTCTGGGATCTCAGTCTTAAATCCGGTCTCCCAGCGCCTATTATCATCCCTGCGATTCTGCCTTGGCCGTTCTTCCATTTCCGACCCGGAAGACGAACGGTCATTGACGAACGGGTTCTCAAAATCTTCATCCCCATGGCCTCTGTTCAACATATCTGTGAGTCGATCGGTCAACTGATTAAGCACCTGATCCAACCTTTCATCCATCCTCGCGAAAATCCGTTGCTCAAACTCGCGTTCATACACTTCTTCAAGTGGTTTCTGTCTCCTCGGAGGCATCCTGAACTCAAGAATTTCGGCTCTGATACCAACTGATGCAGCGTAGCAAATGGAAATATAGACTATTCTGTTGATTCAAAGAATTCTAGAATAATCTCTACCAAAAGTTTGTTGATTCCGTGGAATGCCAAACAATTAGGCTTCAAACAACCAATTTTAGAACTCGGAAATTTGGGAAAAGAGAAAATTTCTTAATTCATAAAACTGTCTTCATACATAAGTTCCATACACCTTAAAAAGAAACAGGAAACTTAAAACGGGTCAAATAACCCAGCGGGTCAACCCAGGAAACAAAAATAAAAACTCAAAAAACCGATAAAATTCACAAAAAGGCCCATAACTCTCATTCCGGGTCGAATTCGGGCCGAACGGTTGGGCAAACCTTACCCAATATTGTTTGACCAACAGAAAAAGCAACAAGAGCACGTTTAGAAACTGTTACCTCACCACCTTTCTTCAGCCACTGCAGTTTGTAGGGTTTGTTCCGATTTTCTGTTTTCAAAGCCAATTTCTGAACCGCCTCCTCAGAAATGAGATTATCACAACTTCCAGAATCGATAACAAAGGTGCAAACCTTACCCAATATTGTACACGTGGATTGAAAGATGTTGTGTTTGAGCCAATCTTCACCAACTGCCTTTGGGGTAAAGCACGAGCGCCTTACAACCAGGTTCACCCCCACATCACCGATGACGACTTCTTCATCGTACTGTGGTTCTTCATCAAACTGTGGATTATCCTCGTAACCCACATCAGCATAATCATATTCCCAATCCCCAGTCTCGGCATACATGTGTCGTTTCCCAGCCTTCTTGCAGTCAGATGCCCGATGGCCCCTCTCGCCACAACTGAAACATTTCAGACCCCTGCTACTACTTGCGCCTCCTGCTGGAGTTGTCCCAGCAGAAGCACCCCATGTCTTCGATTGATTTGGGGTGAAACGTGTCATTGCACCACCCGAACCAGAACCTCTGCCACCAGGAGCATTCGGAAGGACACTACTACCTGGGGAATTCGAAAGGACACCACCACCAGGGGAATTCGAAAAGACACCAGTTCCCCCACTCACCCGACGGTTTTGCTTCTCAAGAGCCAGTGCCCTTTGTTGTGCCTCTGAAACGGAAACCGGATCGAATAGATTCACGACATCCATGATTGAAACCCTCAAGCCACCAACATACCGTGCAACAATTTGGTCTTCCGTCTCCTGAATATCATTCCGCGCGATCAAATGATAGAAATCGGTTGTATATTCATCAACCGTTCTGGCCCCCTGCCTGAGATTCTGTAACCGTTGGTACATCAACCGTTGGAAGTTATGAGGCAGAAAGTTGGACCTGATACACTTCTTCATCTTCCTCCATGTTTCAACCTTTGGTTTGCCTAGACGACTTCGTGTCTGTTTCAACTGCTGCCACCACGCCGATGCCCTACCGCGAAGCCTAGTAGCGATCAGTGATACCTTCTTGTTTTCGGGTACCTCTTTGAACTCGAACACTTCCTCAACCGTAGCCAACCAATCAATGAACCCCTCTGGATTCAGACTAGTCCCATCAAACTCTGGGATCTCAGGCTTAAATCCGGTCTCCCAGCGCCTATTATCATCCCTGCGATTCTGCCTTGGCCGTTCTTCCATTTCCGACCCGGAAGACGAACGGTCATTGACGAACGGGTTCTCAAAATCTTCATCCCCATGGCCTCTGTTCAACATATCTGTGAATCGATCGGTCAACTGATTAACCACCTGATCCAACCTTTCATCCATCCTCGCGAAAATCCGTTGCTCAAACTCGCGTTCATACACTTCCTCAAGCGGTTTCTGTCTCCTTGGAGGCATCCTGAACTCAAGAATTTCGGCTTTGATACCAACTGATGCAGCGTAGCAAATGAAATATAGATTATTCTGTTGATTCAAAGAATTCCAGAATAATCTCTACCAAACGTTTGTTGATTCCGTGGAATGCCAAACGATTAGGCTTCAAACAACCGATTTTAGAACTCGGAAATTTGGAAAAAGAGAAAATTTCTTAATTCCTAAAACTGTCTTCATACATAATATCCATACACCTTAAAAAGAAATAGGAAACTTAAAACGGGTCAAATAACCCAGCGGGTCAACCCAGGAAACAAAAATAAAAACCCAAAAACCCGATAAAATTCATAAAAAGGCCCATAACTCTCATTCCGGGTCGAATTCGGGCCGCAACGTTTGAGCAAAAACGCACTTATCAGAAATGAGATATACTCACAACTTTCCAGACATCGAAACATAAGAGTTGACAAACCTTACCCAAAAGTATCGTGACACGTGGATTGAAAGAGATGTTGTTTTGAGCCACATCCTTTCACCAACTTGCCTTTGGTGAAAGCACGAGCGCCTTACAACCAGGTTCACCCCCACATCTCCGATGACGACTTCTTCATCGTACTGTGGTTCTTCATCAAACTGTGGATTATCCTCGTAACCCTCCTCAGCATACTCATATTCCCAATCCCCAGTCTCGGCATACATGTGTCGTTTCTCAGCCTTCTTGCAGTCAGATGCCCGATGGCCCGTCTCGCCACAACTAAAACATTTCAGACCCCCGCTACTACTCGCACCTCCTGTTGGAGTTGTTCCCGCAGAAGCACCCCATGTCTTCGATTGATTTGGGGTGAAACGTGTCATTGCACCACCCGAACCAGAACCTCTGCCACTAGGAGCATTCGGAAAGGCACCACTACCCGGGGAATTCGAAAGGACACCACCACCAGGGGAATTCGAAAAGACACCAGAAGCACCACTCACCCGACGGTTTTGCTTCTCAAGAGCCAGTGCCCTTTGGTGTGCCTCTGAAACGGAAACTGGATCGAACAGATTCACGACATCCATGATTGACACCCTCAAGCCACCAACATACCGTGCAACAAGTTGATCTTCCGTCTCCTGAATATCATTCCACGCGATCAATTGATAGAAATCGGTTGTATATTCATCAACCGTTCTGGCCCCCTGCCTGAGATTCTGTAACCGCTGGTACATTAACCGTTGGAAGTTATGATGCAGAAAGTTGGACCTCATACACTTCTTCATCTTCCTCCATGTTTCAACCTTTGGTTTGCCAAGACGACTTCGTGTCTGTTTCAACTGCTGCCACCACGCCGATGCCCTACCGCGAAGTCTGGTAGCGATCAGTGATACCTTCTTGTTCTCGGGTACCTCTTTGAACTCGAACACTTCCTCAACCGTAGCCA